>CM035807.1:104683726-104908726 GCA_020466095.1 Chlorops oryzae
TTACCAAAGGACGCTGGGTAGGTGAGAAAATCCTTGACGTCTTCGCTCGAGAATTTCGCGCCCATCCAGCTGAGGAGTATGAACGATGCATCAAAGCCGGTACACTGACCGTCAACTACGAGAAGGTGCCGACCGACTACAGGCTAAAACATAACGATCTTCTTGCCAATATTGTTCACAGGTGAGAAAAGTCAACGAAAAAAACCCCCCTTTGTATGGAAAATTCATTCTCATTTGTTTTTTGTGCAATTTAAGTACATATATTGTCTCAATAGAAATGAACCCATTCAGAGCTTTCATAAACAATTATATCTAACATTAAAAAACCTCGCTAAAATATATATAAATATTTATATGAAAATATGTAATTAAGCTCAAATATAAAAATTTGCTGCTGTGTAGTGCTAATCGATACCCTCCTTGGACGTCTTAAAACTTATAAAACTAAAAGAAAAGATTGTTTTTTTTTTTCATTCTTGTGCTCAAAGATGATCGCTGCAATCTCGATTGGTTTTGGTATTCGATTTTATATGAAATTTATTTTGTTTTTGAATTGTTTTGATTCGCAAGAGCAGCTTTTAAAAACGATAAGAATTAATTCGAATTGAAAAACATCATAAATCGAATGCAATGGACAAGCAATGACTTTAAACCATATTAGATTAATTTAAATTAAATTTGGAATTAAAAAAACATTTTTAGCATTTCGAAAAGAAACTTGAAAACTATTTCTATAATACGTTTATGTATGAAATGTATTTTACAGACACGAAGTTCCAGTCACAAGTCAGCCAATCACAATAGTGCACATGGACGATGATATTGTGGTTGTGAATAAACCGGCATCAATACCCGTAAGTGGCTTTAATGACCGCCATTTTAGTTAAAATTGGTTGTGAGCTTTTTGTTTTCTTTGTTGTATTTGTAATTGTAATTGATTTCGATTTTTTTTTTCATTTTTATTGAATTTTATTCTATTATAAAACGAAATGCCATAATTGCCTACAAATTAAATCGCTTTGGCTATATTTAGCTACTGCGTTAGTTTCAATTCATTTGGTTTCTTTTTTTTGCAAATACATTTCAATTTTCTAACCTCAAGCCACTTATTCTAAGTACGTTTTTATGAAATCCTTTTAAAATATATCTGTGGCAATATGGAAGAGTAGCTTAAGTCGAAAATTCTTGTTTTGAAATTTTCGAATTTTTCTGCTTAATGGGCTCTACAATATGCAGGATATTCAAATTTTATACTAAACACTTCAAAAAAAACGAAATGCTTTAGTTACTTTGATACTGCAACGAATACGAGATTAAGCAATCGAATGTGTAGGGTTCATTTCAAATACATACATTTTCTAATAAACTGTCGACTGTCATCGAATTTCAACATCTGATATATCTTTCTTCATAAGAACGAGCTCTATACTTCTGCATATCTGCGTAGAGCCCATAAGCTGTCGTTTATTCATACATATGTAAAACAGTACTATAAATATGTAAGTACTAAATAGACACAGAATTAATAAGCGAATCTGCAATGCTTTTTCGTTTATTGACATTTTCAAGAATTGAAGTTGTCATTAATGTCATACAGAGACCTGAAAAATATTGAGAAACTTTGACTGGTATATTATGTAGATTCAAAAGGAGTACTCTTTCCTTTATAAGAAGAAGATTGTGTACATATTAGGACTAATAAATCATAAGAACTATACCATTCTTGACAGTACATTCAGTTAAGAACCCTATGATCAAATACTGTTACTCATGGAATAGTTTTTTGTCAAAAATAAGAAATTGAGTGCAAAAGAATTGTGAATAACAGTTTTCTTCTTGATTTCATGTGTTTCACTTCTTGATATAAATTAAAAAGATTTACCAACATTACAAAAATAAGCTGAAAAATTTCTCTTTACTGCTGGGGTACCTTACCTAAAACGTTTCATAGAGAAAATTTTCTTGAATCTATTAGCGCCCTGGTTTGCTCTGTGTAGACATCAACTCGAGTCATCATTTCTCGCTCATGTCCACTTAAGCTACTATTCTGTAGTGCCACAGATATAATAATTCCTATATAATAAGATAATAATCATTTTTTCATCCTGTTCATTTCATATAAAACTACTTTCTCCTTAATAATCAATTTACAATTTATGAAGCTTCGGATTCGTACCTCCAAAGCTAAGGGTTAGATTTGTCTTCAGAAGCACACATAAGATCCCTTTCCCTCCTACTCTCACCTTCTGACACTTTGATAGCATTTCCAAAATATGGCCAATGGGTGCCCGTTCTTGAAAAATTAATTTTCAGCCAAAGCAGAGTGAAAAAAAAAAATTTTTTTAATAAAAACCGCTTCAAAAAATTGAAATTCCAACAATTTTTGAAAATAAACGAAAAACAATATTAAACGAAATTAAAATATGCTCTAGCTAAGACACAAGAGGAATGTATTATATGTAAAGCCACATTACCACATGTGGCACAAAAAAATATTAAATTAAATTTTCCAGTTCATACTTATCAGTTATTTGAATATGTTGTATAATATGACGTGTAGGAAGCTGACTGAAACGAGACCATAGAGAATCGTATTACCCTTCTTCGGTCAGGCACACTCAGATGACTTGCCACAGTCTTATAAAAGATACAAGATACGAAATCGCATCGGTTAGATGCATTTAAGAAAGCGTTGTGCACTTGCAAACGGTAGAAACTATCATGTCTATACACGTTGGACTGTTTATTTTCATTATACTGGCGTCTTTCATCTAGAAACATGCGTGGTGCATGCTTGTTTTTTCCTCTTTTCTCACTGGAATAATTCAAGCAATGCAGGAAGGATGAAAATGAAAACGGAGCTCGGTTTATACACGTACCACACCGTTTCTTATGCCCCCAACCGCTTCGTTCGTTTATTATCATTTCATAAATATATCCCCTCATGCTGGTTACGTCTTGATGAAGCGGAGATAGAGAGAGATAGAGTGAGAGAAAGTCACTGGCAATCATAATCGAGTTTCATTCGAAAACTTCAGCCAAGTGGAAAATCCCTTAAACGGCGAAAGGATTTTTACATAATTCAACGCCTCTGTTTGGCGTTTGACTTACTTTAATACACTCACATAAACTACGAGTACTTGGAAGCTGCATAGTAAAGTAGAAGTGCGAGAAGTCTCAAAACGTATCTTTACAAGGATAAAGGCAAACGGCAAAAACACAAAACAAAAACACATTTTTGTTGAGACATTTCGAGCATAATAATATCCCATTTTAACACAAAGCATATTCGGACTGAAGTAATTAATTTTAATTTGTTTCATTTTGTTGCTTAAGAGCCTTATTTACTCTGCCAGTCGTCCGAGGCGCTTAACGTTTCGTTGTGCCATTTTAATTGACCCCACTGAAGGATCCTTATTGTATATATGTACGCTATATTCTATTAAGCACCATTTAACCAGAAATTCAGTTGTTCTTCTGCGAGAAAGAGAGCTCTCATTAGTCGAGAAAAGCAACACTTCAAGCCCGAAAATACATAATACAAAAAAAAAGAAAGAAAAAAAAACACTCCTTCTCATGTTTTATGTTTTTCACTGCACACAGTCATGGCCGTCCTTTTTGAGTTCTGTAGTGCTTTTTTGCTGCTTTATTTACAACTTTCCCGGGACAGTTTTACTACTTATTCATCGTTTCTCTTGTCTACATTTTCTACTCATTCTTCGCCCCATTGTTCGAGTTTGGTAGCTTTAACTTTTCCTTAAGTATCAACTTGCACTTCGTTGAAGCATTCGACATTCTATTTTGTCAGGACTTTGCTGCAACAGCTGCAATTTCTTTTGACGAGAACGTTGTTTGTTTCTCCTAATTTATTGTTGTTTCTCCTCTCCTCTTTATTTTTTATTTTTTTATTTTTTTTATTTATTTTTTTTTTTTATTTATTTTTTTTTGTTTTGTGTTGAGTGGAGCTGCTCTTTTTGCAAAAAGCAAATCATTAAAATATGCACAAAAACTTTTTAATAAGAAAAATATTTTACAGCATTTTGCAAATGAAAGGTCAATGGCTCCAGCAGATGCGCCACTTGATATTTTCTATATTTATAACACCATTCGCAGGAATCATTAAATCAATATTACTGAAAGTCCTCTCAATTATATCCATGGGCGTATTTATAGTAGGACAGACTTTTGCTTTCATGAGACACCCACTATGAACATAGGAAAAAGTATACTATGTGCATCTTTCCCCTCCCTCACTGAAGTTCTCGATACGCCCATGATTATCTCCCTTAAGTTTAACGTTCTTTTTCCCTTTTGGTTTGTCAGTCACTCGAGGAATCCTTTAGACTTCTTGCTTAAAGACACCGCAGGCTTCAATTCAATAAAAATAATACTTTAGGTCCTTTAAATTCTTTGCCACGTGTTGTTTATCTTTTTTTTATATTTATTTAACTTTTTTTGAATTCCTTGGTACTCTTAAACGAAAATGAATAAATAATTCTATTCATAATTCGTTCTTTTCTTTTGTTCTTCCTCTCCTCATTCATGCAATCATTGGATATTCAATGACTTATTTAACGCTTCCATTACTTCCGAGAAGCTTTTGTAGTTTTTCTTTGCAACTCAGGATGGTTTTGCTTCTTCAATTTTGTTTTGTCTTATTTTATTTTTTTTATGATTTCTGTTTTCATTTTAACATTCTTGTGTGTGTGTGTGTGTGTGCTATGAATTTGCCATCTGATTTAATGATATCGATTAGTCACCATTATTTGAGCAATTTTCCATTCGAACACTTCGATCTTTAGGTTCATCCATGTGGTCGATATCGTCACAACACGGTCGTCTTCATTCTGGCCAAAGAGTATAATTTGAAGAACTTACGCACCATTCATCGTTTGGATCGATTGACCTCGGGTCTTTTGCTATTCGGACGCAGTCCAAAGAAGGCACGTCAAATGGAGCATCAGATACGCAACCGACAGGTTCAAAAGGAGTACATATGCCGGGTTGAAGGCAATTTTCCTGAGTGAGTGGATTTTTTTTTCTCTTTCACATTGAAATCATTAAAAATTCTCTCCTTCATAATGGGTTCAATTTGGATAAAATTGAATGTGCTTTCAAACTGTAAACACTTCATCAAATCTTATCCATTTTTAAAACGCTTTATTTATTTTTATTTTTTATTTTATTTTCGCTTTGTCATCTGAGAAGTCATCCCTTCACATTGGGTGCAATGGAACTGCAATGTATGCAGTAAATATTAAAAATAAAATGCTTAAGCGAAAGCATTCCTTACTCTACTTTCAATGAATTTCATTTTCATTTCATTCGATTCAAACGATTTTCACACAATTTCTCTTCATTTTATTTTTATTTATTTTTTTGGTATACCCATTCTCTGCTTGCCACAAACGATTGCCAATAATGTTTGTTGTATTGTCTGCAACAGGGGAATCATCGAATGCACGGAACCAATCGAAGTGGTCAGCTATAAAATTGGAGTTTGCAAAGTCTCATTGAAGGGCAAGGACTGTACGACTACATTTCAAAAGATCGCTCACAATGGCAAGACAAGTGTTGTCCTTTGCAAACCACGAACTGGACGTATGCACCAGATACGAGTCCATCTGCAGTATCTAGGTAGAAAAGAACTCTCCCCATTGTTTTAATTCCATTGTCAACGTATTATTCTAACAAATCGTAACTTGCTTCGATTTCATTTGAAGGCTTTCCAGTCGTGAACGATCCACTTTATAATCATGAAGTTTTTGGTCCACTAAAAGGACGTGGTGGTGATATTGGCGGTAAGACAGACGAGGAGCTTGTACGAGATCTAATAAATATTCATAATGCCGAAAACTGGTTGGGCATTGACAGCGACTCCGAAATGTCGCTATTTAAAACAATTAAAGGCGATTGTGATTCAGAAAGTATGAGTCTCGGAGGCGGACCAAAGGGTAATCTTTCAAAATATCAACTGAAAGTAATTTTACAAATTTATCTATTTTTATCTTCTTTCTTCATAAGGTCATCTTCTTAGCGATGATGACTCGGAGACAGTATCGCGCGAAGCATCACCGTGCTCAGAGAGCCCAAAGACAGCTGTGCCAGCTCCGTCTTTTGTTGAAAATGAAAGTCCAAATGAAAGTAACAGCAGTAGCCAAACAATAACAGAAAATACTCCATCGATGACGGAATCGAATGTTGGAAGTCCACCGAAGGCAATGTCAAGAACAACAACAGTTGCCAATGGAACAAACTTCCCAGCTGCATTGATATCGCGCGTAAATCCTTTCGTTAAGGTACACAATCATACTGTAGCTGTAGGCTACAATTTCTATAGAGAAAATTATAAAAATTTGATACTTCAGGTAACTGTTGCCACGCAAACTGGACATGAATCGCCAGATATGGCTTTCAATGCTGAAAAAATGACTGCGGATGCGCATTGCTATGAATGTAAAGTGCGATATCGTGACCCGAAACCAAAGGATTTGGTTATGTATTTACACGCTTGGAAGTACAAAGTAAGCTCAATTGTCTTTCTCAATCATATAGATTTGGTTGCTATCGAATTGAATTGAATTGAATTTTCAGGGTCCTGGCTGGGAGTATGAAACCGAACTACCCAATTGGGCTAGCACTGATTGGGCCGAGCCAGAATCGGACTAAATTATGACTTTTCATATTTCATATTGAAGAGTTTTTCCTAGTAGGAGCGCACAACACTTAGCAAGCCGTTTGCTTCAAAGCAGTATATTATACTTTCAGCAGTATCTTCATACGAGTATATTATTATATCAAATCACATAAGCATCCAATGTATCGTATTAATTTTAAGTTTTATTTAGTTAGGCTGGGAAGTTCGTAGGTGTGTTTCATCGTTCTTCGAATCATATTTCGAAGTATTTAAGATCGTGATATAAAATGAGGGGCAAATGCAATATTTTTGGCAAAGAAAAGAAGAAGCAAAAAATTAATTTGCAAAATTTATTTCCATCAAATTCTTAATGATTCATATTGATGTCTCAGTCGCTTTGCAATTGTAAAATGTTTTTCATTCTCTGGCCTTACTTTTCTTCTTCTATTCGTTTCAATTTTATATCCGATTCATTCAAAGGATCATATTAAGATCACTACTGAAGATTGCGTGGAATTTCTTATCAAACTGTTTCGATATATTTTATGTGCTTTTGCCTTTAAGAAAAAAGAATTATCAAATCGAAAACTGAAAATCACGAACGCTTTCTTAGAATTCGCTCTACACACTGAAGAGACATTTCAATAGAAAAAAATTTTTTTCTGACAGGAGACGCACGGGAAAGAGAGTAAAACGCTTCCACAACACATCCTCACGCCTCTCTAGTCTACCAAAAAATGTTTCATTATCGAAATGTCTTACTGTGTAAATCCCATCAAAGATCTTATAATTTTTACAAGCCAAGTATTTCTTTTTTTTTTTTTCAAATATTTAAATATTATTATTTTACTACATTGGACCAAATGTTTGTATAATCTATATCAACTAAATCTATATTAATTAGATCAAGAAAAAACGTAGAATTTTGTGCCTTTAAGCCCTTAAACTATAATAAGAAATTAGCAGCTTTTTTGTTTTAAATATTAAAAGAAGCATATTATTAATTGTAGAGAAAAACAGCGAATTTTTCTTATTTCAATTTTCGAACATCATTAAATCTTATTTCTTAATAACCCTTTCAATTTGTTGGTTCGTTTTCTAAAAAAAAAAA
This sequence comes from Chlorops oryzae, assembly GCA_020466095.1. Classification (NCBI taxonomy): domain Eukaryota; kingdom Metazoa; phylum Arthropoda; class Insecta; order Diptera; family Chloropidae; genus Chlorops; species Chlorops oryzae. Next base: position 104,691,475 of record CM035807.1, read on the forward strand.
ACACAAAAAAAACAAAAATATACATATGAAGCATTGCCTTCGCCCGTCAACAGACAATATCGATTTGAATCTTATAGTGAAAATTTGTAAATGGTAGGAATATGCTTCTTTTCGATTGAATGTGTTTTTGGTGTTTAGAAAAATGGTAAAGCACAAATCATAATCAAACCGATGATAGCAAGCTAAGTTCATAAGACAACATTCTGATCAGAGAATTGAGCTTAATATTTATATAAAAAAAAATAAAAAATAAAAAGAAAATTATTTTCTAATTGCATTTGTAAGACTTTATAAAGGAAAATAAAAAAAGATTAAAAAAAAAACTGAGAAAAATGATTCAATACCATAGAACCTTCCTCACATGCGCCGTTGTAAATTGCTTCTAGTGTTCTCTCTCACTCTCTCACTTATGCTTGAACACTTTGTTAGAATTGAATACTTTGTTGATATTTTGTTAAACATAAGACACATATAAAATTGGATTACGTTGGATCTAGAGTTAGTTCATTACCTTAATATTTCGTTTATCGATGTCAAATAAGCAATTAAGAATTATAGACCAATAAAAGTATTTAGCTTCGAAAGTCATTTTGCTGAATTTAATTACTATCTGCTCTTGGGAGAATATGAGAGCACCTTAGCTGAGAATACCTGCATTCAAGAAAAGGTAAGTATAATAATCTTAAAGTGCGTTATTGATAATCTCATCAAACATTCTCTGCATTCTCCATACAATAAATAAGTACTTTAAAAACAAAAGTGCAGAAAAAAAAACATTCTTATTGCATTCATGGAAAATGAATCTATGAAACGAATCTTATAGTCACGATAAGCGTGAATACGATACCACCTAGATGCTGCAAATGGACTCGTCTCTGATACATACGGAGTGCAGTTCGGGGACTTGTAAAGGACAACACTTGTCCTGCCATTGTGTGGAATCTTTTGAAACGCCTCTGCCCCCTAAACGGCACTTGGAAAACATCGATTTTATGGGTGATGAGCTCGATTGGTTCTTTGCTTTCAATGATTTCCCTGTTGAGGCGGATACGCTGACGATAGTGCCAATCGTTTCAACAAGCAATTGATTTGCTACTGAGAAAGTAATTGAAAAGATTTGTGTTCGAAGTTTCAATAGAATGATGGAATGAAGAGGAAACGGAAATGGAAATGGAAATGGGAATGGCAGATTTAAAGACTTCGTATTTCTTACTACATGTATTATCCATTATTTATGCTGTACGGTTAGGAAAAAACGAAAACCCCAACAGATTCTTAACGGGTCTCTGGGCCAAAATGAATGCCTTTAAAACATTTCAGGAAGGAAAAAACTAAAGCCAAAGAGAGTCCCTTTGACGACTTTCCATAGAAAGCATTGAATAATCCATTTAAAGATGAATAATTGCTTTCATTGAAAGCGGAGAAAAAGCCAAAGCTTTTTAAAAAAGAATGATATAAAAAGCTTGAGGAAGCCTTTTTACTTGCATTTCATTGGAATGGAAAAATAGAAAAAGGGGTAATCAAAATGGGAAAAGTAAAGAAGCGAAATAAATTATCCTTCTTATGCCTAGAAAAATAAGTCAACTCTTTCCTTTGATTCATTGAAAAAACACACAATTTTTAAAGCACTAAAATTGTTTTTATATGGTTTAAAAAAAACTTTTCAATTGGAAGGAATTTTTCATGAATATTTAAATACTCTGAGGACTCCATTCCTTCTATTTGAAAAAAAGTCACAAAAATCGCAATAAAAAAACTCAAACTCATATTTTGAAAGCACTGACCTTTCCATTGCTACGATGTTTTTTCCCTCTTATCAACTCTTGTCGTGAATCTTTTAATGAAGCTTATGTTGCAAGTAGCAGAGTTACACTTCAAAAAAAAATATATATATATATGAATGATAAAAACAATAAACTCTCCCTCGTCATCATCGCCACCAAAAGCAGCTGTTGCTTTGTACCAGCATAACAAAAGGGGACCATGAACACTCAACATAGTGCACCACTGTAATAACTTTCGCTTGAAAAGCGCAGGGAATCGAGAATAACCGAAGGGATCGTGTAACGAAGCTGTTGTCTGATGAAACTCGTTTAAAACGCATTAAAACATTTAAAATAGAAACCACAACCAAAGACTTACAAAGAAATACAAAGAAACACAAAAAATAATAATTCATTTTTCTTTTCTTTTTAGAAGAATCGTTGACAATGAGAGCTCTTTAAAGCGCAACAAAGGAGTTTTTATTAAAATATCTTTTTCATGAGCGAATGAAAGCGAGTTTTCCGTAGGGTAAATTAAAATGAAACAAAGAAACGTTGAGTGCTTGTGTTAATCCTTAGTCAACGAAATAAGAGGGACTGATATCAATTACCACAGTCTAGTTATGCGCCTCGGTCAAGGATTAATTTCACTCAATTTGTCTCATAATAAGGGTAGAAACATTTTTTCTTTAGAAGATTTTAAAAAAAGTATGTTTGAAATGCAAACGACGCACAGTGGGTTGAATTAATTCAAAAAATCAAAATTATTTTTAATTAACGATTTTGGTACCTGTTTGAAGGGCATAGATGGCTGCATCACAAAACAGTACCTTTTTTTTATTAATTATTTATTAACGCAACACTGCTCTATCAAAAGTCACTTTTTGGTAAGCGTTTTTCGAATTGGAAAAAAGTATTTTTTTTTTTTTTTATTCATTTAAAAATTTGAAAAGGAAAACAATTTTTTTTATAAATATTTCGGCATGGAACCTTCCACTTCAGGTTATTTTTTTTATGTTTGTTTATATTTTTTAATTTGTTTTTTTTTTTCAAAAAGAGACTAAAAATTTAGCCTTTTTAAGTTCATGAAGACTTTCAAAAGCGAATTGGGACGAATCGGGTAAAAGTGGTTATAAACATATTAAATTATGAGTTTTTTGTTTTAAGCTCCGAAATAAAAAGTTGTGCATGTTTGCGCGAATTTAAGAAAATACAGTTTTTGTTAAATAACTCACGTCAAAAAAAAAAATGGTTTTTGCATTAAATTGGTTTACTCGTATGAGATGTATGAGACGTATACGTAATGTAACTGCCTACAATTTTTTTGTAAATAACATTCCTCATACGTCAATTTGTACAAATTTTAATTATAATTTTTGTTTTCTCCAAGAAATAACAATTACATTTTGTTGTTTTTTTAAATAAGTAATGCATAACTAAAAATACAAAAATCTTAAAATTTCGGCTGAATTAAGCCCATTCAACCCACTGTGCGATGCCTTTTATTATATTTTTTGCAGCTACAAGTCGCGGACGCGTCGTATGAGCAACGTTACATTAGAACATATTTTTCGTTAAGTATACGTCTGTGATACGCTTTTTGATAAAATAACCGTTTTTCGAAGAAGAAGGGTTTCTTCGATTAATGTTATGTCTTTTGCGATGGTTGGTTCATATGTAAGCCATTCTATTATATCTAAATTCAAAACCTACTCGAAAGGATTAGCGACTATTTGAATAATGTAGTCGATATTATAAGGAATAATAAGGATGTAAGGATGTATAAGGAATTCAATCTAAAAGTATTTTGTGTATTTTGCGCTAAATTTTCTATGTTCTCAAATTGTCCAGCTTTGTCCACATTTTCAAGAGACAAATTGAGTTAAAAAAATGCCTTCTATTATAGGGCAAAACATTTTTTTGAGTATAATGTAACAAAGTATAGTATAAAGTATAAGGGACTTACCCGTATCCTGTATTCCAAATAAGGAACTTCATTTTTACAGCCAACGCTTATAAAGTTGAATCGCAACATTTTTGTCAACACGTTCTGAAAGAAATTTTGTTTGTTGTCAAAAATATGAATTAAGATATTTTTGAATTGTGAATATCTTCAAAATAATAAAACTTCTGATAAAAAGGATTTGGGACAGCTCTCCAAAAAGACTATCCTAAACAGCAACCCAATACGAAATTTTACTATGAATATTCACATTTTTTCTAAGCGTCTTTACAAAGTCAATAAACAAAATAGTGCAAACGGCAAGGAGAATACGTCCTTTTTTCCCTCTAACTCTCACTGTAACGTGTTCATTTTTCGCTTGAAAAAAATTTGTGATCCCAGTATCTAAGGATTGCCAAATGGTTGCATGGCTTTTGCAGATAGCTTCATAGTAAACGTTTCCATAGTGAGTGTTATGGTAAGCACAGGAATCAAGGGAAAGGGGAAAGCAAATAAAAAATATGCAAAATTCATTGCATCCTTTGGAGGAATTTTCCTTTTTGCAACACATACATATGTACATAGTAAGCGTCCGAGTGTTAGAAATGAAATAAAACTCGATTATGATTGCTCTAGCTCTTCTTTTGCAAAAATAGATTTCACGCTGTTGGTGTTTTTTCGCATCTTCTTCGGGTTTATTGCTTTTTCTTTTTGCAACAATCGAGGACAGTATTACATACGTAAAGACGGACGCACAAAAATAAATTGTGAACAAAATGTGGATATTAGAATAGATGATGAACATTTACAAGGATTAGTTCTCGCTCCGGATCACAAATAAAAGAACATCACCTTCGAAGTTAGAAACCATTTTTGGCTAACATCGATTGGACGCAGTAATTTTATAATAAAATAAGTTGGTTGCGTAGATGAGTATATACAAGTGTTAACATTTATGGATGTTAGCTAGCCTAGCTGCACGGAAATTAAATTATTCAAGCAGGTCTCTAATACAAATGCACTAAAAGTTATATTTTCTTTTGCGTTGTTGTCACGTCATGAGGTTTAAGGAGGTTGTCTCATTCGACAAAAACTTTGTTTGGTTTTTATTTTTATTTTTTTTTTTTATAGATTTTATATTTTGAGAATATCGTGCTAAAAGAAGTTTTTGAAGTTTGAAATAGTTAAGAAGCTATAGTCGTTTCTTTCGAGCAAAGTCTGCGCTAAATTGACTCATTTATGCGATAAATTTCAAACGCATTTACTTCAAAACCACTTTCTGAGAACTGGCGGCCATGATTTCTCCAGTTCAACTCGACCGATTTTAATGAAACAAATTGGATTCGACGCAGAATTGTCACCATTATGGCCGGAACCATCAATCATAGTTTTATCAAATTTTTTCCTATTTTTTCTACACTAAAACTACAAAAAAATATAATCGAAATCGATGGGTCATTTTACAATGGCCACCATTTTGTAAAAAAAAATTCGGCAAAATTATTTTCGAGGGTCCGACCATACTAACATCTATACTGATTATAACCTCGTTTTTCTTTTACATATCAGACAAATCGGAGACGAGAAGTCGTGGCTTCATCTTGACGGCCGGGAACATTTTGAACCGCCCTGAAAAAGGGGTTCTTTAATTTCTTCTTTAATTTTCATTAATTCTGAACACAATGAAACAAACTGAAAAATCTCATTTTTTGTTTTCTACCAGGAATTTTTTTTATACATACATATATGGTCTAAAAACAATCTCGTGAAAAAGACAACCTCCGTAGAGAAGGCGTGAAACAATAACAGCAACCCCCAACATTATGACACAAAATATTTGAACACATAAACATATCTACATACAATGGGATGAAAGCTATGAGCCTGATATCTTTATTACGCCGATCGAGATTTTTTGTGATTTTCTCTTTCGGCGTTTCGAGCAAACCCGTAACGATTTAAGCATACATATCTATTCCAATTGAATAATCTGAACTTCTATAACAAATTTTCTCTCAATTAAATATCCTAAGCGCACTTTGATTTTATAATACTCATATGTTCCTTGTATAAATATCTTGTTGAAAAGTAATCTTTTCAAATCACTGGGGATTTTTCCAGCCTTTCTCTTCTTTTCGCAAGAAATAAGCCAATAAATAAAAGTGTTCGTAAGCAGAAAAGCCTCTAAATTACCCTTTCCAAACGCAAAAAAAAATTATTTTTTCCTTAAAGCTACGAGTTACTTAAACAACACACAAAAGCTAATCCCCTTGAGTGATGTAGCGTTTTTCATCTCATTTTTTATATATTTCTATTTATTTTTATTTCAATTTTTTTCTGTAGATACCTACAGCTTATTTAGAAGCGGGCGAATAGCCGCAGTTAACCGGAAAAGTTCAAAGTGGTAGAGCTAAATGAGCTTTCCACAAAATGAAAGCCGATTTCGATGTGGAATTCGTTTCAAAAAGTTTTATTTGCATGCTACTTTCAAACTTTGGGCTACCGACATGCACTCGAAAATTCAAATGACTACTGTAGGGTAAAAAACAATTAAATACGTTCAGAGGGTTAAGAAATGCTTTAAAAAAAAAACTGAAAAAATCAAAAAAGTTAAATGTAACTGCGGAACTTTCAATTTCAAATCTCAGTTCATGTGAGAATTTTAACGAAGGGGTTGCAAGAAGACATTCACCCCTATTCTAAATACAGAATACAGAGTGAAAAGTTATTTCACCCGAAATGGTTTCGTCGACATTTGTGAAAATCCGAATCATCCATTCCGGGTGAAAAATTGTTCAACTAGAATTATTTTTTATTATTCGAGCATCAACATCTGATTTTGAAAAAGTTGAACATTTCAAGCGGTCGAATTCAATTCGGTTTATTGTTTTGCGATTTACTTTAAGAACAATTTTTTGCACAGAAATTAGAGTTTTAATAGAGGGAGAGCAGGAAGCTTAAATTAAGAGATATTTCTAACTATTTGCTTCTTGAACTGCTCTTACTGGAACCGATTTGTTGGGTCCACCACCAGTTTCTTTCGGTTGTTGGAAATTTTGCGATATTTCACAAAACTAATTCCATAACATGATGAAAAAAGCTCCTTCAAGCCTTTTTTTTTTAGAAAATTCATACTCAAAATGAAATTAAAATCCTTTTTAATCTCCTGAAATGACCGAATATACCGAAGAGATTGTGAATTTGACAAATCTTCTCTGCCGGAAACTTAAGCCGCTTTACAGCTCTGAAAAATCATGTTTAGCAAAATAATAGATTGCGCCTGATTGGGTTAAAGCCGTATTGTCCCGAGGCAAGGATCAATATTTAAACTCAAATGAAAGACCAAATAAAAATATTGAACATTGAATAAAAGTGGAAGACTTCAATAGCGAAACACACACACTTCGAAAGGTGATGCGAAAAGAAGCAATTTAATGTGGATTAAGAATTTTTTTGAGGTCCAACTATCCCTTATTATTTTGATATCCTACGTTCATAACTGAAATCAAAAAATTCCATCGTGCATTTTTTATAGCTTAAAGGTTTAGTGTAGCTGGTCATTTCCATCCTTGTTTAAATTTTTTGAATTTATGTATGTATGTTGTATCGAAAATTAATACGGGAAATGTTCCCTTCACATCATAATTTTTTGGTTTTAGTTCAGAAGTATAAAAAGAGCGTAAAAAAAAGGAAGCGATTTCCAAGGATTTTGAATTCCAAAAACGTTTTTCAAGAGATGAGCAATGAAAGAACATGACTTCTGCACAGAATGCCCATAAAACTACTGTGACGACCACCACTTCGCTGGGCGAACGTCTTAACCATTACGCTAAACGAACGAATTTAATTTGTTGGTCAAAATGCTCACTTGAGTTTATGGTTGCTCAAGTTTTGGGGAACGTGCTTAAGGAATTGTTTCACTCCCAAAATTTTTTGCTTGAAAATGAACCATTAAAAAAAATTAAATAAATTAAAACATTAAAAATTTAGGAGAAAATTTTTGTCTTCCAAAACAACTACACTCTGAACAAAAAAAAAAACTGTAATTTAAAAAAAATCCAGAAAGATTCCCGCCGCCAGTAGAGATAGAACCCCGAAGCTCACGACTGTCGAGTCACAGCTTAAACAACTGAGCTATCGAAAACTCCGGAGACGGTTGATCAGAATGCGAACTTATACGTCTAAGTGAACGAAAGCGAATTTGAACATAAAAAGTAACTGTTTTTCAACTGTTCATTTCACTGCCTTTTTCAGTGCATTTAACGTGGAATACAGTTTATTTGACCACTCTTACTTTAACTGTTCTAAGTAGTTGATTTAACTGTTGTTATTTCTCTCGGTGTAGTTTAATTCCCAGCTTCAAATCTGCAGACTTATTTGATCAGGAACCAGGCCTATCTGACCTTATTAGATTTAAACGCACAACCGATCTCTTTGAAATCTTAACTCCATATTCTGCACAGGATAGAATATTTTCAACGATGTTTCTTGTACATAAAAAAAAAAAATTTACAACAATTATATTTTATATAGATACTTCATTGGAGCTGATCTTACCTCCAATTCATAGCTTTCTATTTGAGAAGGAATTTCTCGGATTTATATTTTTGGCTATAAAAGCACAGACACAGAGGCTCCTAAAGTGTCTTGCTGAGGTGCTTAGACCTTAATGTACGGTTCTACATAGAGTCTCGCCATCCTTATGTGGAAGGACACAGTCCAGTACGGCTTAAACAATGTGTAAAGAGATTTAAAAACTAATGAAAAAAAAATATATTTATAATTTCAGCCTTATATATATATAAAGCTTGCGAGAAGTTCCCAAAACGTCCAAGTTTTTTTTTAGTCAACGAACTAGACTTCACCCGAATGTCGAACTGTAGGTTGGAAATGCTCTTTGATCTTAAAGGAATTTGATTAAAAAAAAAACTCTTCAAATAATACCAAACAATGAAGATGTAAGTTTGTCATTGTTTTCTGCTCTTTTCTTTCTTTTGAAAATAAAGGAGCTTAACAACTTTTTCCAATACATAAGCCCAAGAACGTCTTTTTATGTTGCCCAAATCTTAATACAAGAGGTACTTCCGTTTCCCATTAAAGCGCTATGAAAGCGCGAGAACGTCCTTTCAACGAAACGCTCGTCCACCGACCTTTCAACTTATTTTGATTACGAATTTTTTTTTATGTTCGGCCATTTATTTAAAGTTTAAAAAGAAATTTAAAAATAACGATAAAAACTTTGCCTCTTTTATAGCGCAATACACATAATTCTGATGTAATTAAGAAATTTTTCCAAAAAAAAAAAAAAAAAACGAAATGCTAAAATATACTGGAGACTTTCGGAATTTTACATAAGACTAAGAGAAACAGCACGTGTAGCTCTATTTCATCACTTTTACTGAAATAAAATCATTTACCCATAAAATGGCAACTTGTTCGATGAACTTTTTGACATTACGAACAGTTAGGTAATTATTAAAACTAAGCACGTCCCTTTAACCTGAAGCAGTAAATTGTTGTAGACAAAATGTGGAAACAGAAAAAGTGATTTCTGACGCCGATGCCAGACACTCATGCCTTATAGAGATAAAATTTGAACAATAAATCTTAAAATAAAATTAATTCGCCCTGATTTGACCTTTCAGCGAAATATTTTCATTTTCAAGAGCTAAAGGAAAGCTTAAAAAAAAGGGATTTTGTGATTGCTGAAGGCAATTTTCGTCACTGCGGAGTGCGAACAAAGTTTTCAAGCCTTTGACCTAACACGAGGTTTATTCAACATATTTTTATTCGAAAATACTTAGATACATTCAAATATGTTATTTAACAAAGGGTGATGCAGAAGAAAACCACCAAAATGAGGCAAAATCTAGGCATTAGAAAAAATGGAGAAGGAACAAATTTTTGTGACTTACATTGGTCTGTAAATTAATGAAAATTTAATTGAAGAAAAATAAAAAATGTATAACAAATCCTTTTTATCCTTCAGTTAAGCTTAGCGATAGAGGGAGGATAAAAGGTCGTCTCCGTTAAACTTTTATGTGTGAGTTATGAGCCGAATTGGAGATGTAGACATCGTGTTAACGTTTAAACGTGACTCAGCTCCCCAATTTATGTTTCTCCAATTTGATTTCTATTAACTTATTCGAAGAGCGTTAAATTAGAATACCTGTTCTCTGTTGCGGAACCCTCCTAAAGTCAAACACCAAACATAACCATAAGGAATAAAATATCTACAGTACTATGATGGCATTTTTACAGGTCCTGAAGGTGCTGATATTCTTCACTATATACTTAATAGTTTTTCCTAATATTTTTCATTCTAATGAGGAAAGTATTTTATGAGCTTAGGGAATAACATGCATTCGAAAGGTGAGCAGTCGACCACATGAAGATTTGAACAGGTTGGGCAAGCTAAAACATTGAAATTTTTCTGCAATTCCTGTGCATATGAAATTTCCAAAAAATTGATTTCGAGCGGGCATACTTTTTTCGACGAAAGAGCATACCTATGCTATACGCCTTGGACTAACTCATCGAAAGCCTCTGTTATTATTGAAACTGTAAGAGCATTACGACCTGTCAGTTCTTTTGTGTGCCGAATCGCCTGCCATTTAAATTTGCCCCTGAAGATTCGAAAATAATTTTTTATAAAGGTTCCCAAAGTTTCGCTTGTCAAGAAAGCTGCCAAACTTCGAACATATCTTTCTCACATATCCCACTCGGTCGTACTCTCAATTCCGCCCTCCCCCTTTTAAAAAGAAACCCCTTCTTTAATGTCCAATTAAGCGCATTGCTTTTAAGACATTTTCCACATTTGTTTGTTGAAAAATTCATAAATTTCATATTAAAAATGTTAACCCCAATACGTTGCAAACATTTCCGAAAGAGCCATTGGGTGCCTTGGAAAACATGATGTTGACAACCTGGAGCTTTTTGCCATTTCTTTCTTCCATTTAATGAAATGGCACAGCGTGACGAGCTGAAAGGCCAACGTGTGAGACTTCGCAGACTTTGCCTTCAACCAATTCTATGACGATTGAACAAAATGCCGCGAAAACGGAAAATTGAAAATGGAAAAATAATTTATCGAATCGATTTGAAATTTTCACGAATGCGATGGCAAATGCTAGAATTCTATAATGATGCGGTAAAGAAAATCTTCCCCTCTGTCCCCTTCTTCACGAAAGAAAATAAAAATAAAAGCACACCCATTCGACAATCTCCTTCGCTTCGTTTAGTCCTGCGGTAGAAATAATCGAGACGAAATGTGTGAGCAAGAACAGGTAAATTGAAGTAATGGAAAACCGCGAACATGAAAGCGAAAGCCGGGACAAGCAAAGATAACGAAAGGAGAATGAAGTAAATTACCATAAAATGCACAACAGGCAAACGTTAGTCAGCCAGTTCGCCATTTCGCCAGTAAGGCAGTGAGTCACTGAGTCAGTCAATGTGCTAACTTTTTATACATTCGATTTCCGAGATGGTAGGTACCCCTACATTATTCAGTCCCGCAGTAATGTGGGAAATTGCGTGTGTATTTTGTTAAACCATTTTCGCACATGGAAAAACTATTTCCCTGACTGAATAATGACTATGGTAATGCTGTGAGTATTCGAAGAATAGCGAGCGGAAACAACATACATACATAGTATGAGTAGGTACATTAAATTTACTTCGAAAAAGTTTGAAAGCTTTTCAGTGGTTTCATTAGTTCGATTTTCCTTTGGTTTCCACTTGAGCCACCCTCCCGAATCCCGATCGGCAGATCGGTATCCTTTTTCAATACGGTTTATATTTCTTTCTTTCTCTTAAAACCCATTTAAAAATTTACCTTTTCGAAATTGTATAGTGATACTCAGAATTCTTTAAACCTATCATCATCACTAGAGCTCGAATTTTGAATTTTTTTGAATTATTTGAATTTTTTAAATATTTTGAACTTTCTTGAATTTTTTTGCATTTAAAGCCCAAAATCCAACATTGAGAGAGCCCGATGCGAGAGCGCGAGACGAGACGCACAAAAATTTCAATACATTCAATCATATGGTTCAAGCTCCAATGTATCGCACCGCGAGACCTCGTAGCGAGAAAATTTTGAAAAATTGAATATTTCTCGTTGCGAGGCAATTTGATAGGTTAATGATGTAGCTATTTTTTGAGTACTCGCTATTGGATACTCGTTTAAACTAATAAAACAAAAACTGTTCACTGTTCCGTGAAAAAGAGATTTTAAAATATTTCGCGAGCTAAATTAAAGCGAATTAAAATTTAAACTCAAGTGATAACATATATTTTTTATGAGTACTCGGTACTCGTTAGATTGGTACTTGGTTCAAATATTGCATTACTAGAAGCGAAATTATGCTATCTTCTGCGTGACGCAAAACTCTCATTGGAGATTGAAATGCGTCATGCAAAACATTTTCGTGACGTCGCGCACTCTCTCATCGGGCTCTGGCAATATTGGATTTTGGGCTTAACTGTGCTTTTTGAATATTTTATTCATTTAAGTAGGCTTTTTTTTTTGTTAATTTGACAATTCAACATTTTAATAGGCATACTATATCGAACTGATTTGGAATTGTTGACTTTAAATTTTTTTGAATTTTTTGCATTTTTTTTTTTTTTTTTTGAATTTTTTGAATATTTTGAATTTTTTAATTTTTTTGAATATTTTTTGAATTATTTTTTGAATATTTTTTGGATTTTTTTTTTTCATTTTTTTACATATTCAAAATTCTGAGCTCTAATCATCACTATTTAAAGCATTCACTCCCACTGTGCACACCGAGCTCATTTTGAAATTGTGTAATTGATTTAATCCTCGGCGGGGAATATTCAAACGAATGCTCATTCGTACATTAAATTCAAACGCGATTCAACATGGTTGTAGTGTGTCAATAATATTGATTTGATTTTCGATGGTAAATGAAAGTATTCAATACGCTCAATGGATTTGTAAATAAAGATTGAAAACGCATCCGCAGCGAGTCAGAGAAGTGGAACAAAATATGAACATTATCATATGAAAACTCAAAAATATTTTATTTATTTATGGAAATCTCAAATAAAATCATTGTCACAACAGAACTGATGTGACACATTTCAAAAAATTTACACCTCAATTTGCGACAACCTTCGCTTGGCATTATCATCATCATCATCATTGAGGGGGACTCCATGGATAAATGAAATGAACTGAAATCATCATGGATGGTTGAAATTCATAATATTTTCTTTTTAAAGAAAAAATAAAAGAAATCATTTTGTTTCTCAAACATTTCGATTGCTGCTTGTCTCATTACACTTCCAAAAAAAAATGATTCCATTTGCGTCACATTTCAGTCAACACGGGACACTAGTCGACGTCTCAGTAGTCGCCGTCGCCGTCATCGTCGTCGTCGTCTTCATTACGAAAGTTGATGGCGTGCGAAAAAGTTGTTTATAAGACGAAATGTTCCGTTAATGGATGTTGTTTGTTTTTGTTTTGCTTTGCTTTTGTTGGTTTGTTTCATTGAAGTGGATTCCTGTTGCTTTTACATTTGAACAAGCGATAATATGTCTTGTTTTTTTTTTTTTTTTGCTTTATAGATGTCATATCAAGTCTGGACTAATGGAAGCCTTGAAGCACGGGCGGACTGGGCATTTTTTCCGGTGGCTCAGTCCGCTCCTGCCTTGAAGAGAAAATTTGGAAGAAGAAAATTATCCTCTTGTTGCAAGAATGCATTTGGGTGAGAGGAGATTTTGACATAGAATCTTCTTAAAAAGAATTCTCCACTTAATTGCTCATCAATCTGCAGTATCTATGGATTTAAATTTCGACAGAAAGTGGCCCTTAAACTGTCGGCTTGTATTTTTTCATACGAAAATCGAATTCAATGAAAATTTCACTTCAAAGCCACAACCACAAACACTAATTGAAAAGAGTTAGGAGAGTTTTTTGTCTGTTTTCGAGTAATTGTTGTTTAAACAATTTTGTTTTTTTTTTTTTTGCATTCACATCAAATAAAAAGCCAGTTTTTTGGAGTAAATAAAAGTTGATTAAACACAAAGCTAATTACATATATGTGGTAAATAAACATTTTAACGTGTTTATTGGACATTCAAAATAAAGAGTTTATTTATCAAAATCAAGTTTCGTTTGGGTTTGGGAATCGCATAAATTTAGCCGAGAAACTTCATTGCTCATCGGTAAAACATACATCAACATACCGATGGATGCGTGCAAACCAATCATCGCCAAAATGACGATTGTGCTGCGGTTCCATCACCACGCAATGGTAACGATATTGATGACTCGCAACTGAGCGTGAAATTAATTCAATTCAATTTAAATGTTCAGTCAAAACTCGAGGATATTCTAATCGAGAGTCAGTTCGCTTTAACAATGAAATGTAGGATACATTTGGGTGGTACCCAATTCGAATTTTGGGTTATGGCCACGACAAGACTAAGATTCTACGACTTCCTCGACTCTGAAATCTTCTTCTTATCTTCCGTTTCCCCTAGTGGGGCATAGGCCCGAATAACTTCGAACAAAAGTTAGTCAATTACTTTGATGAGGGCTTCACGATGGGAAATTCTTTTTTTTGAGATCATGGGTTGTGCCGCTTGAAGAAATAGAGGGACTACCACCATAGATTCTAGTAAATACGTTCTAGTATGCCCTCTCCTTTCCTAATAAAGGAGAGGAGATTAAGATAAGTTCTTGATCCTCACCTCAACTCGGAGTCTCAGCCTACATAGGTCAAATTCATTCAATTCATTCATTATATGGAATGCGGTCTCTTCATGTTCATCTTCAAGGCAAGGCCCGCATCTTGTGATGCTGGTATGGAGAAGGCAGTAGCCTGAATAGAAGGAGACTAACCTTAATATTTCTGAGGTCCTACCAGCGTGCCTCAGGCTTCGCCAATATTCTTTCCTGGACTGCAGCTCCCAATTTTTGAGAGCGCTTTTAACAGCGGCAATTGAAATGCCACAAAAGGTTTCAGAGCCGATGAATTTATTTCCAGACCCACGTTCATTAGCTGAATACGATTCCTCAATGTCCGGCAACCCATCAGACTTTTACTTCTTTCGCTGGTCGGGAAAATGCAAATTTTTTAATGCAGCTATTTACTATTAGTGATTTACGTTTGTGGGAAGCCATAAGGTGCCTCCATAGTTGATTGTATGGCTTTCCAACAGTAAATTAGACTTGAATTATTCTGTATGGAAATTTTTGAATAAAAAATGAAATTCCCTATGACTTTGGCATAACATTGATTTGATGAATAATTATAGTATCCTTGCAGCTTTGATATTTCACACAGGACATAACCGCACAAATAAAGATTTCTTTTAATTGTGTTTTTGACTGTCATCATTATGGTGAAAATCGGCTCTCAATACAACCCTTCTTAATTTCATTCATTATTTTTATGTGACTCCGACGTGTCAAAATTTAAGCTCCAATAATCGTTGTGCTGTCGGACCGAAGAAAAGATCGCACAAATACCGAAGTGCAGCAAAAGCAGCAGCAACAACAAATGGAGTTCCATGCAAGCAATTGGCTTTCTGCCACCTTTCGGAGACTAAAACAATTGTCTATCTTCTCCACCGATGGCCACCGATGGAACACACATGACTACGTATTAATCAAATTAAAGATAGAAAAATAGCAGCCCTCATTGCATCGAAGTCCATATATACTCGTATGTATATATGTTGGTGCTTGAGACGAGAATGTCTGGCCGCACTCTAGATGCCGCTTCAGAATTACAAAATTTATTTTACGCATAGGTTGGACTCTTATAATTTCATTGTTTCTTATTAGATTCGAACTAAAATCTATTTTAAGCTTCTCCTTGGTCCTTTCGCAGCAATTTTGCTTCAATCTTATTACAAGACATTGCAAGTACTTCGACTGGTTGGCTTTCCACGGGGCCAACATAGCCAGCCTTTATAATTTAATTACCTTGGCAACCACCAATCGACGAGAAGAGATTGGAAGGAGCACTAATTAATTATATGGCAGCATCTTTTTAATTTAATTTTTCATTTTAATTGGTACATTGTCCCAAAGCTGTGTAGCAAATTTTCTTATTTTATCTGACAAGACAAATTAATTCGCTTCATGCTTCAAAGAACCGTTCGCGACAAACGGCGAAGAGTGTGGGAAGGTATAAAATTAAAAGCGTAAGTTTAATTCTAGGATTGATGCTTCACATTAACAGATTAAACTATGAACAAAAAAAAAAAAAAAAACTTTAAAAACTTCAAAACCTATTTATGAATATTTGAGTTTCAGAGCAAAAACTTAATGGAAAATCCATTTCCCCAATCACTCGCCCACATTTATTTCCTTAAATTTTTTTCCTCAAAGAACAATTTCATCAATAGAGCAACATAAGTTAATCTTCTCATTTTTGACTAATTTATAAATCAGAGAAATTTGGCATCCTGATAATAATAAAAGGCTTTTGGAAAATTATGGAAAAAAATTAATTCAAAAATTCATTTAAAAAAAGATTTCAATTGCCGCATACACTGAAAAAAATCATCGATTTTCCAGATGGTATTTTCAACTTTTTCCCGTATTCTTCTATGCGTTTTGTGGAATTCATCAAAGACTTTAGAATTTTTGAAGTTCAAAACGAATTTGTCTAAATTAAAAAAAAAAATAGAGATCATTCAACAGATCATCGGAGCATACTGGAACGATGTTGTTGTTGTTGTTGTTGCCATATCGGTTGCTGTGCATTGCCTGGTCTCGTGAAGGTTGTTCGAAGCATTTGAGGATATGAAAAAGTCTCGATATTTAGTGTGAAAACTATTTGAATGAACAGTTTTGCGTCAAACGCGACGACGACGGCTGGTGAATATTGGCAGACGAAGGCACGAACTGACACAACAGACTCGCAAGCAGCGAACGCGCTGATAGCGTGCTAGCCTGATTTGTGTTGATGTACAAATTATACTCTCACCTACGCATTGGACGCTTCGCTGCCGATGGCAAAGATTACGTCGTCGTCGTCATGGATAGGCGGCGGAGCGGCGAGCGGTGGCAGCCATAAATGAGATCTCATTCATTTTGTTAAAATTCTTTTTTATTCGATTTATTTTTACCGCTCCATGGCTAGGGCTCTCGACTTACGTAACGAATTTTGTGAGTCATGGCGACATCGAAACCGGCACGTGCCTCAATATTAGGTCAGCCAAACACAAACAAACACCCATGCCGCAGTAGGGCAGAAGCGTACGCCTCAAGAACTATGTAGCCATAATCTATTCGTGAAAAGGTCAATGGGTATGTTATATAGTATTAATAGAGTTTTATGGAAATTAAATTGATTTCCTCTGAAGCGAATTAAAAATTGTTGAAGATATTTTTGGCCAAATATCGGAAGCTTTGGAGTATAGCATAGTGCACTTTTTATAGCCATAAATCGGCATACCAAGGTCGAGGTCGTTGGCTGACTATTAATTGAAAAGACTTTCTAGACTTTCATATTCAAGTTTTGTTCTTCAAAAGTCATTCGCACCGCCTTATCGGCATAGAATCCCTCTAATACCTAATTATAAAAGAAATAACCTGGATATAGGCAATTACACGAAAAACTTTCCTAAAGGTCACACCCGTTATAGTCGTTCTGAGCAGAAATTACGCAATTTCATTTCTTAACTGTTGTTAAAAGTTTTTATTATTATAAATCCTCATCCTGTTTGTTTTAAAAATTATGAGGTGAATATTGAAAAAAAAGTGATTAAGACCGGTGTGACTAAATGGGACTGCCCATATTTAAAAAAAAAATATCGAAGAACACTTTATTTTACACAGAACCTGTGATTTTCTTTATAATCGATGCGTGAAATAAATAAAATGAATTTCAAAAAACAGGATTGCACAAGAATCTGGAATAATTAGAGCTCAGAAGTTGTCATATTGCAATGCATAGGCACAGCGATCTATTGAATCGAAACACTCCAGTCCAGTCAACGAAGCCAAAAGATTAAGCAATTTTAATCAATTAAGAACGCACTGAAGTAGAAAACAAGAAACTCAGATAACCAAATCGCTAATCCAGTGTTGGGATTAAAGCAAAAAAACAAAACTGTTCCGCAAGTTTTTTAATCCCAGCTTGATTGGAGTGACACGAGGCTTTGTTGTCGGCATTTCATGTCGATTTTGCATAGTGGTTAAGTGGTTAAGTGCTTAAAAAACACTTCGCAATCTTTCACGTAAGCTTAATACTAGGGTAAGGCAATGAAAGGATGTGATTTGAGCAATCCGAATTGGATATATGAGCCCTTGATTATGAAAATGGTATAAGTCAAAAAATTTTTTAATCTAGTTTTACTTTAGATTATCTTATTTAATGAGAATTTTATGTGAAATGGCTGATAAACTAGATTTATAAAATTTTTGGCTTATATCACTTTCAAAATCAAGGACTCATATATTTAAGTAAAATCTGTGGAATTGCGAAGAGAAATGATTCCTAAAAACTTGGTCAAATTCTCCGACTTTCTTTCCATTGAGAGTCCATTAAGGCTGCTAGTTAGTGCAGTATTAATCTTTAAGTGTCTATTTTATATCACACATACATATATAGTGAAAGCTCCTTGTGGACAGCTCCAACGAGCGGACAAAAAGGCTCGCGACGGTGGGTGTCCGCTTATATGAAGTTAATAAATAAAATAAACTTCTAATAATTGAATCAAACGCTGGTTGCTAGTTTAGAAGGTACTCCCCTAAGTTAAGGGACATATCTTCGATTTAGCGAAGATTTAGGTGAGAAGTTTCCTTAGAGAGATTTTTAGGTAATCAAGATTTTATAGGATTAACAAGATTCGAAAATACATTTTATGGAATTTTACTCTTAAATTGTCAGTGATTCAAAGAGAAGCCTAAAAAAAATTAAAACATTCGGCCAATGTTATTCAAACTTCACTTTTTAGTCTTAAATGTTCAAAACAATTTTTATTCAATGCTTTTTTAGATACCTAAATAAATACCTGAGAACAATGAATCCAAACTTTATTTAGTTTTAGATTCAAAGAAAATTTTTATTTATATTCAAAAGCTTTTTATAATAAATTAAATAATAAGACCAATGATCTTTATTTAGTTTTTAGAGTCCAGAGAACATTTTTATTTAATCAAATTTTCTTTTGGAACAAACATCTGGTGTTTCACATCATTTATTAAAGGATTTGAAAGGAAGAGTGCCTTCGAACTGTAGGGTCTGGGATCCACGAAAAAACAGTTTTCATTGAATTCATTTACATCATAGCTGTTAAATTGCGCTTACAGATGTAAATTTTACATCTCTTCACAATTGTTTGATAGATTTTTTGTTAGGACACACTATGAAGCAAGCTCACCTAATCAGCAATTCCATATAAGGTTAGGTTAGGTTATGTGAATAACATAAAAATATGATCTCTTATAACACACAAAAATAATAATAGTCTTATTCATAAAAAGTTGTAATATGTAGGTTTATAAGGGGTTAATATTTCTGATAGCCTAAAATGTTTTTAATGAATGCACTCTAAGGATAACACAGATTTACGAAGGTTGTATAAATTATCGAAATTTTTAATGCTTTCAAAGCTTCTATAGGTTAGGTTAGGTTAGGTTAGGTTAGGTTTAGGTTAGGTTAGGTTAGGTTAGGTTAGGTTAGGTTAGGTTAGGTTAGGTTAGGTTAGGTTAGGTTAGGTTAGGTTAGGTTAGGTTAGGTTAGGTAGGTTAGGTTAGGTTAGGTTAGGTTAGGTTAGGTAAGGTTAGGTTAGGTTAGGTTAGGTTAGGTTAGGTAGTTAGGTTAGGTTAGGTTAGGTTAGGTAGGTTAGGTAGGTTAGGTAGTTAGGTAGGTTAGGTTAGGTTAGTTAGGTTAGGTTAGGTTAGGTTAGGTTAGGTTAGGTTAGGTTAGGTTAGGTTAGGTTAGGTTAGGTAGGTTAGGTTAGGTTAGGTTAGGTGTATGGTTAGGTTAGGTTAAGGTTAGGTTAGGTTAGGTTAGGTTAGGTTAGGTTAGGTAGGTAAGGTAAGGTAAGGTAAGGTTAGGTTAGGTTAGGTTAGGTAAGGTTAAGTTAGGTAAGGTTAGTGTGACACACTCAGGCCTCACATAGGCCGGTTGTGAAACTACGAAAAATGGGAAAATAAAGGAAAACAGAAACAGAAAAACCGACACAAACATCCATGACCTTAGCTGAGTGTTGAACGCCGATCCTCTCGCTTCGTAAGTTTCGTAAGTTGGCATCTCAACCAACAACGGCACAGATACCAACATTCCTTGTTAGAGCAGAAATGAATATTTTTTAAATTTTTTTATATTTATATTTTTTTTTTTAAGCTCAGTTTTTAGAGGAAAATATTCTTTATACACTTATGATCTGAATTATTTGATATTTTTTTACTTATTTAAATTCTAATAATTGCAAAGAGTCATTTGTTTGAGTCCCACAGTTCATTACGCCACCAATTATTTCATGATGTAAAAACTAAAAAAAAATACTTCTCTTGAATTCAGGCATCGTAGATTTTCTATTGTACACAAGTGCTCCGAACACCCTGAATATAAATTGAAATTCGTTATTGTTTCTTTAGAATTTATTTTTGAACAGACAAAAAGAAACCGTTGAAGGTATTTTAATGCATTTCTGCTAGGAATATCATAAATTCTATCTCTAATTTTTTATTTACTTTATTCGACGTTTACTTAGAATTTGGCAAATTGTCAACTAGCAAAGCCGACCGCCTGAAAGAATGCGTTCCAATATCGCACAATGTCGCGACGCAATGAATTTCAACGAAATTTTCTGTGAAGCGCGAGGACCGGCAAACAAAATAAAACAAGAATGATTATAACAATCGCCAAGCACAATAAACAAATTCTAATAAACAAAAATCGGCGAATCAAAAGTTTTGTTTTTTAAACAAAAAATCCATCATTTCAGTTCATAAATAACAATTTGAAATTTTTCCTCTTCAATATGCTAACATCATTAATTTGAAACAAAAACAAAAAAATGAATAAAAAAAATCAATTCTCCTAAAAGATAAAATTAACAAAGAACAAAGAAAGTTTTTTGCGAATATTTTTATCTGAAAGCGTGCCATGGAAATAAATCGTTTATATATTTTTAATATTGACTTCCATGGAAGTGATAAAAAACAAAAAAACAAAACGTTTTCAAAGCAAATTTATTGGGCTCTCGTGTTTCCACATTTTCATTTATGAATTCCATAAATAATATCTCTTTTTTTTTTGCTGCAAAGCTGCCAATAAGAATTATGCCCGTGTGTATTTATTTCGATACATATGGATGTGAATGTGCTTTTTTTGCATAAACAGCCCGTAAATCCCAGGCGGAAATGTAAAAAGGTGCTAAGGTGTTTAATGTTCTGCAAAAATACGTGCCCGCATATGGTTGGCCAGATGGTCTCAGGTTATTGTAGAATACTCGTATTCGTTATGGCAATAAAGTTTTAAAATGAATATGGACGCCTTCGAAAATTTAAGGGTGTTATAGTCAGGCAGGCCTGGGAACAAACTGTGCGATCAATCCTTAGTTCCTTTGGAGAATTTAGCAATGCTGGAACAGTGAATATCAAGTGTTTCATATAAGAACAACGCTCTTCGGAATCTGTGGAGTCGCCGTCTGGTTGAAAAAAATTTCTTTTTATAAAAATTTCGCCATAGATTATCCTCAATAAAAGCCTTAGATCAGAAGACTTTTAAGAAAACAAACGAACGGAGTGTTTCCTATAACTCGCTTCACCACTACACCAAATTTGTTCAAGGTATCCGGATATGTAATGGACTCCGTTTGTAACGAAGAACCATTTGGTTTTGTGTTAATGTGCTGCAAAAACCTTAGAATCCTTAGAAAGAACGATTTTTTTATGGTCTTTATATCCAGAATTTTTCCACACCTGTGCCGTTGTTGGCTGAGATGCCAACATGAGGCTCTGAGTTCAACTCCCAGCTGAGGTCGTGGATGTTTGTGTCATTTTTTTCAGTTCCTGGTTTTCTTTGTTTTCCCATTATTCATGGTAGCATAACGGGCCATTTTGGTGCCTAAGTGTGTCACCTAAACTAACCTAATATTAACCTATCCAGAATTTCCAGAATTTATAGAATATAGAGTCGATAATTTAAACAAACAAACAGACACATGGCAGAATCATAACCAGAGCTCGAAATATATGCATTTATAAATTTAAAGCATACTTTGTGGAGTAAAAATTTTGTTCAACTCACATAAAGTGAAGATTCAAATAGATTTTTAACTTCAATAAGAATTTTTATCAAGGTAGAAAAGCCGTTTGAAGTTCATCTTCACTAGACTTATTTGCAAAATGGTATGGTAAGAAAAGTTTTTCCCCCATAAAGTATGCTTTAAATTTATAAAATGCATATATATCCGAGCCCTGATCATAACACACTGATAAATATTTTCTGATGTCAATCACAAATTTTTAAAAGTGCTGCACTCAGTCGAACAAACTTTTTTACGCTTTCTACAATTTCCACCGCCTATAAAAAAAAATCACCAAAAAAAAAGAAGAAAAAAATTTAAATGAAAATAAAAAACGGCAGCTACTCGATTTTGAACTGCCACGAGTATTTTAACAAGCATCAAGAGCCATAATGGACAACATTCCCGGAAAATTGCGATTACGTGTACTACATCACGTATGCGTTATGTGCATTACGTATACGCTCAATCGATCGGATAAACGATTTATGAAGTCAATAAAATAAAGCACAAGACACTTCTTCCCGATGGCAATCTATTTATCAGAAAGAATTCCAGGAATCGATTTATAAAAATTAAAACATTTTCGCATAAACAATTGAATTTTTATTAATTTTCTTTTTTTTTCTACAATTTTTCTTTATTTTCCCATTCGATTTCGTTACATAATAGAATTCTGTAAACAAACAAAATGGGAAAATGAATTTTTCTGTTCAACTTCATTAAACATTTCAATGAGTGTATCGATTGGACGAATCGGAAATGATGAATTTTTTATTACTGGGCTTTAATCTCGGAAGCTGTCGCTTCGTTCATGCTCTTTAAATGCTTAAAGCATGCATTCGAAGCTTAAATGTAAACGAATGCTTGTTGATCGGCCATTGTTTTAATATTAAATTTAACAAACAAACGAACAAACAAACAACACGAGCAATAAAACAACATCGTTTTAAAATCTGTCAGCGACCACATCCGAATAATGCATATTTCATTAATATAGATCATTATTCATGAACTAAAGCAGTAAGTAATGGATATTGTTTTTCGATATTGTTATAAAATGCGAAAATTCTATTTTAAAAAAAATTCAACTTGGATCATAATTTATGCAGTAATTAAAGAATTTGGAGACAGTGTTTTCCATTCGAATGAAATCACATTAGAAGAATGAAAAATTTAAAAACTAAAATAAAAATACAAAATAAAAAATACAAAATTACAAAAAACATAAAAATTAAAAACGGATAGAAACTAATAATAATATGAAAAAAAAAATCTTAAAAAAAATAAACACAGAGAAAACATTACATAATAAATTCCTAATAAAATAGAACAAAATTAATAAGAAATCTCTATGGTTTTTTTTTTTCAAGAAGAAAGCCTCATTATTGTAATAAGGAAAACCTTTTTGAATAAGTCAAGAAGAAAACTTGTTGCTTTTATTATGAATTCTTATTGATTTTTTCAAAAAGGTTTTCCTTATTAAATAAATTAAGAAGATTGTTTACTCATAATCTTACAGGAACCTAATGAAATCAATAAGAATACCTTTTTGAAAAAATCAAGAAGATAGCCCAATGAAATCAATAAAAAATCCATTTTTAATAAAATTCAGTATAAAACCTAATGGAATCAAGAAGTGTTTCTCTATAAATTGTTTTTTTTTGGTGCCAAAAATAACGGAAATTGAGTGCAAAAAATTGTGAATAACTAGTTTTCTTCTTGATTTCATGTGTTTCCCTTCTTGATAAAATTAAAAAGATTTACCACATTAAAATAATAAGGAATCCTTTGGGAACAATCTTCTCTTCTTTCTGCTGAGTACCCCTTAGCCTAAAAATGTTTCATAGAGAAAATCTTCTTGAATCTATTAGGCAGTTTTGGCTCTGTGCATATAATGATTTTTAATGAAAAATAAAACTAATAACGTAAAAAGGTATGACAATATTTAAAAGGAAAAAAAGGCCTGGGAATTCGCCAAGGTCCTCATTGCAATTCAGCTCCTGTCAGCTTTTAAGCTGAAACGTTAAATATTTTGTAACTTTTTGTCATGTCTCAAGTCAAAAAGAATACTCCCAAGACAATGTGTTTGAACAAGTTTGAATCAGTACTTATTCCTAAGCTGATTCTCAAGCAAAACAGATTCCTTCATATAAATAGTACAAAACGAAAAATGCAGAACACCCCAAAGGGTTAGATTTAAAACAAATAAAGACCAAATCTAATTTACTTTCTGAAGATACTCTTTCTCTACTCGCCGATAAAATGAAGACCTCAAAAAATTCTCTCGAATTCCATTACTCTCTGGAACACAAAAGGTCACCTGAACAATGAGCACTGAAAAATCTAGCCTAAAGGATCCTGACTCAACATGCCACCTCAATAGTTCAGTGCATTGAAAGCGAACACTAAATTCAATGGCCTATGGGACAATACTTAAGTATTCAATAAGACTCTTGTGGAGGAAATACTGAGAAAACGATGTGAAAATTTTTCTTCGAGAAAAAGTCTTTTATCTGTGTAGATAGAAGAGTGATTGAAAGGAAAAAGAAAAAATCTTTCTGTGAGATAATCGTAGAAAAAATGAAACTCACAATTCAAAGATTTCAGCTTCAACAACAAATGAGAGTTACGTCCTGTGGTTTATTAACTATTAAATTTCCCAGAAAATTTCGATGACTGCTTCTCGAATGTTTTGTGAAAAAATAAAAAAAAATAATAAAAAAAATCTCCAATGAACTTTTACTTTTGAGATGTCTTCGGCTCTGAGCTTCATTAAATACAAGAAATTAATAACTTCAATGGACTTTTATTGCTATTGACATTGAACAGAGATTGAAACTTTTTACAATTTTTTTAAACTAGATTTTCTTGCCTTGTATTCCACGGACGATTTTAAGGATCTGTTAATAAACAGTATTTGAGCCAAAAGGCCAAAAGGAATGGGCAAAAAAAAAATTTTAATATTTAAGAACCATTTTTAAGAGTTTTAATGAAATTTTCGAATTTTCACATTCCCAAAACGGAAGAACAGCACAACTACATAATGAAAAATGCGGCAACAGAAATTCAATTAGACCATTGCGAAATACTTTAGGTTGGGGCTAAGAAGATGTGCTAACACCTTTTCGCCTAAACCTTTCCATTCGCTTGTGAGATCCATTGTCGTAAATCGGATGCGAAAAGGGGAAACTTCTACGAATGACTGCAAAATAGTTTAATTATGCAATAGAAAAAGTGATTAAACAAAAATTAAGAGCTAATTTTACTGCATTCTCAAATGGATTGCTGTTGGCCAACTTTTTGCATTCACTCCTCCGTCTCGCACGTTCGTTCATGTGTGTAGACACACCCCAGTCGGAATGGCATGGACCAATTGCTCCATTAGAAAGGGAGCTTTGCTTGCATTGTAAAAGGGCAGTGTCGTGTGCTGCTGCTGTTTGCCGAACTGAGAGCTGCGCCTGGTCATTGCAATTACGGTTAATAATTTATTCAAAGGAAAGTTCTCGTGTGATTGCGATTGTGTTGGACCATTCACAAAAGTGGCAACGGAATTTCGACTTCAATTCAATTCCATATTACGGTGCAGCCCAATGTTGGACGTGTTTAATTCAAGCGCCGTAATTAATACATTACATTGAAGGATCTTTAAAGATGCACAGCTCGCAATTTAGCCTCATTTTTAGAGTCTTAAATATTTTCATTTGAGCTCAATTAAAAGGACTGAAAACTGGCACGAAATTAAATTTCATCAAAAACTTTATGATAAAAAAAAAAATCCTACCAGCAGTAATTTACCTCAAACCCCATTAAGAAGGATCCTTAAGTTTCATTAATCTTTTTCATTTTTCTCTAGTGCTGCATCCCATGGAATTTTCTCTTAACATTTTCCTTTTTTAATCTTTGCTAAATCGTGAAGAATGGCACACATGTGCTTATCTTCGTTCGTGTCAGAAATACTTGCAGTGTAAATAAGAGGATAGAGCAATGGACCTGCAATCGATTCTTGCGAGTAACAATGGAGAAGAATGACTGGAAGACAACAATAGAAGAACATCAGCAGGAAAACAAAAGCAACAAATCAACTAAAAATGACACTACCGCATGATTCCAATCGAATTGAATCGAAGTGTACGGCTGCAGTCCTGAATCGAAGGATTCGTCGAAGAAATGCTGCAACGAGCTACTAAGTAGAATGAATTCAATTGGCATTGGTAAGTGTGTGAGCAAAAACAATTAATCCTCGGAACACATATCTACGGAAATGGTAAATGGATTACTTGGTTCATTGCAATCGATGGCTGCGCATTCATTCATCATGTGTTTATAAATTTGTTTAAGTGCATTGGCTCCTCCGATAGCCTTTCTCTAATCGATTAACAACGAAAGCTCTAAGAAGAAAAAACACCAAACGAGACATAAAATATATGTATGTATGCTGACAAGGCATGGCTCGCGCAGACGGAATCCTTTTAAAGTGATTTCAAATAATTTTGGGATCCACCACTTATATCTGAAATAAACACTTTTAGTAAGAGACGCCTTTATGCATTTCCACTTTTGTTTTAAAGCGGCCTCGAACTGTCAATCTACTTTTCCACGTTCTGTGTGTACATAAGAGCCTTTAACAAGGATAACATTCCCATTGTGGGACTATTGTTCTTTATAAAGTGCTTGTTTCGTTTTTCCTTCTTTGCTGGAATGAGCGTTTTCTCTCACTCTCGCTGCCACGAAGGATGCTTGGATGGTTTATGCAAATGCAGGAAGTGATAGGGAAACGGAAATCACACCGAAACC
Organism: Chlorops oryzae; assembly: GCA_020466095.1. Lineage (NCBI taxonomy): Eukaryota > Metazoa > Arthropoda > Insecta > Diptera > Chloropidae > Chlorops > Chlorops oryzae. Next base: position 104,718,226 of record CM035807.1, read on the forward strand.
GAAACGGCTGCTGTGAGGACTCACTGTTTCTCTTTACAATTAGAGCCGGATTTAAATATTTTTGTTTAAGTCATTTTTGAATTCGATGGGATTTAAATTGATGCCTGAACAAGAACCTCAATTTGATTTTTATTTATTCTCAAGACGATTTATATTTCACATCGGTTTATGCACCTCTATCGTTTTCTTTTTACAATTTTGGGACGACACAAATGGATAAGATTGCCTGATTTTCGGTAGACAGTGTCTCTCTATTTCACTCATCATCATCATCAGCCTATATAACAAGGATAACGTATCAAAAGTGAATTCAAATGGGAATTCACCTCAAATTGAAAAAGTAGAAAAGCTTTCAATGCTTTGATATGAAAAAATGAGTCCTTGTGATTAAATAAATGCTTATTTCAAAGTTAAATTGATAGTGAAACTGATCAAGAAATGCTGAAGGATTAATATAATTCTTTCTTTTTTTTAATGATTGTGTAGGCTTTGGCCGTACGAGACAAAAAAATTTTATTAAAAAGGCCGAAAAATAAAATTAATAATTCCTTTTTATTAAAAATAATTCACAAATAAAATTATTTCACAAGAATAACCTTGAGAAGAAAAATGGGGAGTTTTCGATAACTCTTTGAAAGCAAGCAGTTTATTTTAATCCATTTTAAGCTTGTCTATTCATTGTCGTTTAAATCCAGTTTATCCTTTGATAAATTAAATGAAAAGAGAGTAATTCACTTAATTAAATAGAATTTAAATGAATATTATATTGCCTTTAGTTAAGCAAACATTTTATACCACATGACCATTGTTAAACATTCACTTTTGAGCGTTAATTAATTGATGAAAACAGGCATGTTTGCACGTCATTAACAATTTAAACATTTTCGTAACGCATCATGACTAGAGCAAACGATTCCATGCCGCTCCAAATGCGACACCGCCCCACCGCTACCGGCGCAGCCGCGCAGCCACGCAGCTACCAACAAGGTACGAGTATCAATTCCGTAAATGGGAAGGAACGACTCCAACACTTGCCGACAAAGGAAATTAAAATAACACTGCCATAAAATTAATGTGAAACGAATTAAACTGACCGTGACACACTCGCATGAGCGGCACAAATGCTCGATTTAAGGTGGAGCAAATTAAGAAAAACAAAATAAATTCACATACGTGCAAACATATGTATCTAAGTATGTAGGTAGGTACATACAAAACGATTAGTTCGTCCGCAGATTAGCTTTGAACAGATAATGGTCATCATTTTCTTATGATACGTTGAACCCTTGAAAAAGGAATGAATGAGAAAACTCATTGAAGAGGAATTTCCCTTCTACGGACTGAAAAGGATTTGAACAGAAATTCTTCTATGAAAGGCGTTTTTGTTTTTTTTTGTTTTCCTTACTTCCCTGAGACCAGAACAACAATTACGTAAAAAATCATAAGCAACATAAGCCTCTCAACGTGCAATGCCAACAAAGGCAATTATGGTGGGTTTTCCTTTTTTCAAAAATCTCTTTGCCGAGCGGTATTAAAAAACAAAAAAAAAAGAAACCGAAAAAGCAAAAGAAAAAGAAGCCAGAAAAGTGAATGAAAAGAAAGTGAGATGAGAATTTTTTAATTTCACCAGAAAACGGCGCCAGTGAAGACCACAAAAGCCTTTCATATATGCTTAATTGGTTCCGCCTTTTTGATGTTACGGCAGATTTTTTAAACTGAAGATTGAGGTCACTTTGCGACTTCATTTTTATTGCGTATGAATGCGGAAAAAACTTACTTTTTTCTTAAATGATTTTAGTCGAAGTTGAAGGAGATTTTGCTACATATTTCAATGTGTGTCGCTTGTCATTCAAACGTAAATAATTCTGTGATTTAGGCTCAAAAGGACGCTTGTTAAATTTTTGATTTGAAGTCCCAACTAGAATGCCTTTATTCAAGGATAAAATGCTTCATATTTCCCAAATCATTGAAGAGCAATGGAAATATGAAATAAAAGGAAAATTTTTAAGATTATTCAAACATCAAAATAGCCAGGATTATATTTAAAAAAATAAAATAAAATTTTTTGTCAGAAGAAAGTTAAAATTGCGATGATTCGGTAATTTTTTTATTTAAATTATCCTCTTAACAATTGCACAACAAAATTTCTGAGACGTAGTGGAAAGCTAAAAATTAATAATGAGAACCAATGAAAATCAAACGAAAAAGGATGGGAAAATATAAAGGTGGCCAAGAAATGCGATAAAAAAAAGGTCAAACTTAAGTAAATATATTTTGCTTTTCCATTTTTATGTGTTGATGAGGTTCGGCTGGCAAAGATTCTAGCAAGAAATTTTTGAGTATTTTCATTATTTGGTAGACGTGTTTAAGCAATGCTTTAAACTCACAAAGTCCAACCTTGCGGGAGACCGTGACGTGACACCGATAAATTGCTCAAATGGCTCACGCTCCAATCTAACTCGTTGCGAGAAAAATAATATATTAGGTGTAGTAAAAAGAAATCCATTATTTTTCCAATGGATGGCGTTATTTATCTGCATCTCGCGTTGTATAAGTCCGATCGTGTTCCGCTAGGGGGCATTAGAAAGATGACAGTTCCTACTAAAAAAGCTTTTTTGACACTTTTTTGATTGATTGATTCAGTTTTGTTTGAGAGCTTGTCAAAGATGGACATCAGCAAAGAGAAAATTCGCTACATTTTACAGTTTTTCTTCGATAAGGGAGAAAACGCAAGCCAGGTGGCTGAAAATGTGAATAGCGTTTATGAACCTGATACTGTAACAGCCAATCATGCGCAATTTTGGTTTCGTCGATTCCGTTCCGGTAACTTCGATGTCAAGGATGCACCACGCACTGGAAGGCCAATTGTCGAAAATGTCCATAAAATCATGGAAATTATCGAGTCCGACCGTCATGTTAGCACTGTTTCGATTGCAAAAGAGCTAAAGATTGCACAAAAAACCGTTTGGAACCATTTGAATAAGGCTGGATACACAAAGAAGCTCGATGTATGGGTGCCACACGAGTTAACGCAAAAAAACCTCATAGACCGAATTTCCATCTGCGAATCGCTGCTGAACCGCAACAAAATCGACCCATTTCTGAAGCGGTTGGTGACTGGTGATGAAAAGTGGGTCACTTACGACAACGTCAAGCGAAAACGATCGTGGTCGAAACACGGTGAACCGGCGGAAATGGTGGCCAAGCCAGGATTGACGGCCAGGAAGGTTTTGCTGTGTGTTTGGTGGGATTGGCAGGGAATTATCTACTATGAGCTGCTCCCATACGGCAAAACTCTTAACTCGGAACTCTACTGTCAACAATTGGACCGTCTGAAGGAAGCAATCGCCCATAAGCGGCCAGCTTTGGCCAATAGGAGAGGAATTGTGTTCCATCAGGACAACGCCAGGCCACACACATCGATAGTGACTCGCCAGAAGCTCCGGGAGTTTGGTTGGGAGGTTCTTCTGCATCCACCTTATAGTCCGGACCTGGCACCAAGTGATTACCATCTGTTCCTGTCCATGGCGAACAATTTTGCTGGTGAAACATTCGCTTCAAGAGAGGCTTCTGAAATTCGACTGTCTCAATTTTTTGCTAATAGGAACGAGGGCTTCTATGAGAGAGGCATAATGAAATTACCTTTAAAATGGCAACAAGTTATCGAACAAAACGGCGCATATTTGACCTAAATCGGGTCATTCTAACTATCTTAAATAAAGCCCTCAATTTAATGCAAAAATAATGGATTTCCTTTTACTACACCTAATATAATAATTTATAATTTCTCGCAGTTTCACATTTTAAGAACAATTAACACCTCTTTCAGTAAAATTGTCGTGATTTAAATTAAAATTTTGAAAACAATTAAGGGTGTTATAGTCAGACAAACATGCTTAAATAGTTTTTAAACCACGCCCAAAAACGGGACCATTAAGAAAGAATATTCTATAGATTTTTAATGCCATAAAAGGCGCCACATACCGACTTTGGTGAATTTTCATTTTGAAAACCGCCCCTTTGCCACTCCCACTTTTGCAAATATACGCTCAAGTTCTAATTTCATTGAAAAATTTCAAAAAAGTCAAATTTTTGGGGCAGCTTTAGGATTTTTGTGACAGACCCTGGTACTGGAGGTACCCTTAATAGTGGACCGATCAAGAAAATTCTTGGAGAGAATGTTAATGGCTAGGAAACGAAGCATACCTACGTGCCAACTTTCGTTCAAGTCCCATTTGAATTTCGAGTGTAGGAGACAATTTTCGAAAAACGCCCTTCTGTCACGCCCACTTTAAAAATTTTTGGAAATCACATTGCTTGCCTTTAAATATGTTCAAATGTAAAATTTCATCATAATATCTTGAAAAACTCCGGGTTTAAAGCTGTGTAAAGTTTTTGTGATTTTCATAAGAGACCCTAGTACTGGAGGTTACCCTAAAAATGGTCCGATTAGGTTAATTCTCGAACCTGTTCTTACTTATGTCCCCGAGAGCACGCATACCAAATTTCATCAGATAAGCTCCTTCGATAAGAAAACTGTATACAGACAGACAGACAGACAGACGGACAGACGGACATGAAATTCTGAAAGATTTTTCCCATTATAAAATATTCAAGTGTCTTGAAAATTTTGCGCAGTTTGGAACTTGATTCAAATATTTGATGCACTAGAAGCGACAATATGCCATCATCTGTTCGCGCAGATTTCGTGGAGAAATGCGTCGATCTCTCGCTACGAGCTCTCGCAATATTGGACATTGAGCTTAAGACAGAAGCATAAAATCACGATGCGTGAACGATGTGGTTAACCGGAGACCTACAATTTGAAAAATCTGGTATTTCTAGAGTGAAATATGATTGTACGTTTCCTTCATATTTCTCAATAGTACCTACAAAAGAAAATGCTTGAGTGAAGACAAATTGTATGCGACGCAAGTCGAAACGTAGTTAAAAGAAGCACAAAACGATATTGTAGCAATTTTCATTGGTAGTTTTGAATCATTATTTGTTGTACCGAAAAATTTTAAAAAATACTTTCGTTTTAAAAATTTTCATATTTTTTATATTTTTTATTTTTTTAATATTTTTTATACTTTTTATATGTTTTATATTTTTTATATTTTAAATTTTTTTAATGTTTTTTATATTTTTTATACGTTTTATATTTTTTACTTTTTTTATGTTTTTTATATTTTTAATAGTTTTTATATTTTTTATAATTTTTAAACTTTTTATTTTTTTATATTTTTTATATTTTTTTATGTTTTTTATATTTTTTATATTTATTTTATTTTTTTGTTTTTTATTTTTTTATGTTTTTTATATATTTTATATTTTTTATTTTTTTTATTTATTTTAATTTTTTTATTTTTTATATTTTTTATATTTTTATATTTTTTATATTTTTTATATTTTTTATATTTTTTATATTTTTTATATTTTTTATATTTTTATATTTATTATATTTTTTATTTTTTTAATTTTTTTAATATTTTTTATTTTTTTTATTTTTTTAATATTTTTTATATTTTTATATTTTTTATTTTTTTTATTTTTTTTGTATTTTTTATATTTTTTATATTTTTTATATTTTTCTAAATATTTTGTATTTTTGCTATTTTTTGAATTTTTTAATAAAATCAAACCAATATTTCAAAAACTATCAAACTTTGCAGTCGATTAAGAAGAAAAGTAAAGTGCACTGAGAAGAGCGTTTGCCCATAATACATAAAAAAGAGAGTTATGAATATCAACCAAAAAAAATATTTTAAAAAAAGCCAAAAGCGTAGCAAAAACAAAGAAATAATAATAGTGCCAATAATATGTTGAATACTGCCACTTGTTGCGCTTTCATTTGCTTGGCCACTCGATAAGCCAACACTCCATATGGTCTAAAATGATTCGAATTGAATAAAAAGTACTGCTTTCCAAGCAATTTACTTCAGCAGCACATGCGTTCATACATTCGTACATACTTATGCACGAATGTGTGTATCAATTTGGAGTATACTTCAACTCTGCTTGCAAACATACTGGAAAAAACGACCATCAGTTCAAATGATGAGTTTAATATAAAATAATTTTTGAGATAATGTTCAAAATGGACTGGAAGTATTTTTCATTGAAACTACATACAATATTTTTGGTGTGACTGGTGCTTTGATGGCACATGAAATCTTTTATGTCTTATCAATTGTAGATCAATCATTATTTGCAGCTATGCACCACTTAAATAAGAGGTGGCCGTTCATTATTTTATGGACCGCCAATTGGATTTTTTAGATAAGAGGGTGGCTAGGAGATTCACCGCTTCCTATATTTTTTTTAAATTTACTAAATCTTTAAAGAAACCTTTATTTACTTTAGGTTGACATACTCTTTTCATTCTGCATGAGAGTCATAATACTTAATTACTCTCTTATGGCATCCATGATGAGCTGTGGTTTTGACGTCTTGCGTCTGCTGTGGGCGCTTGTGTTTTATCCTTTTATTGGTTTTACTAAAAACCAATGTGAGATAAAAGCCACAAGAGTGTCGAATCGAAAATTAATAGCCAAGATTTTAAAAATTTGGTATTTGGTTCGAAAACTATGCGAAAATCTTTCATACTCCGGTCTTTAATTCGATATTTTAGAGGACATGAAGGCAATTCAATTATGCTATCGAATTTATAATATTTCCATAATCATAAAATATTCTCAGTGTACATCAACCTCCATCTCTTTGCAACCATTGAAGTAATCAACTTTTTTCTTTTCTCATTTTCACTATCTATGAATATTATATATAGCTAAGCTTGCATAATGAGCTGAAATGATTGAGTTATTACTTTAACCGCAGCCATAAAGCTTTTGCGGCTAAGACCTCTTAATGCTCTCCTTTAGAAAGGGAATTTCTATGAATTTCGCTTTAAGGGTATGTGTACGTTTTTATATGTATTAGTGTAATGTAAGCCTCTTGATTTACTTTCGCACTCCAAAGACGTCTGAAACGACAAAGCTGCTTAAGAGGGAGCCAGAAGAACTCAATTAATTTTATTTTTAATGAAAATCGTATCACGCAATAACTTTATAAATGGCCTGTCAAAATATTAGCAAGGAGGTTTATATGTTGCCGTAGCTACGAAATATTTCCTGGAAAAGTGTCGATTTTCGGTCTAACCGAAAAAGAATTTTATTGAAAAGATATTTTATACCAAAATGGCTTTTACTGTGGCAGCTCAAATATAAATGAATCTAATTTTCATTAAGAGGAAATTTCCGATTTTTAATTTAACTTCTTTCATCCGTAAAAAAAAAAAACATCATCTCTCTGAATCCCCGCAAATAAAGGACTGCGAAATGCGATAAATGACAAACCGGAAGTTGGTTTAAAACCATGACAGATCTCAAACGATGGGCAATTAATTTCAGAATCTTTTAATTCAACGAATTCTACATGCGAAATTCGATGAGGTCTTTCCAGTTTTATGGACTGTCAATGATGAGCTCTGTCAGCGTAATGGCATGCAATAATTTTTTAATTTTTGAAATGAGTGAAAAAAGATTCATTTTAATGGTTTTTTAATCGGACCAGAGCAATTAAAAATACGAGAAATTTTTAGCCAATTAACCATCAACTGATGTGCTTTTAATCAACGTCACATGTATTTAAGCTGCTTGATTGGTCGGCAGGATATTTCAACGGTGACGTCAATACTGTCATTCAATAATGTTTCCTTTTTCGGCCTGGATGATGAGTTCACCGAAATGTGGAAATCATGGTATGCCGGAAGCAGAAAAAAATTAGCAATTGCGATTTCATAAGCCGATGAGGATGAAGATAAAATATGGAAAAATAATATGAATATGAATATTCGAGGTACAATTGGTTAAAAAAAGAGAAAACTAACTGATAATTAAAATTTGCATGCTCCGAGGCGATTTCCTAAAACAAACGAAAATTTTAAATAATTCGATTTCGATTTTATTCTCTTAGTTTGAAAACGTTTTTCAGTTGCTGCCAGAGCGTGTTGAGTAATAAAAATAAAAAAAATAAAAGACGCAAGTAATGGTGTTTTAATCAAGCGATCCTGCCAGTAGAACAATACCCGGCAAACAATAACGAAAATACTTTGCTTGAGTATCTTTTTTGTAACATGCCTGAAGACCATGCCCACTGAATTCTCTCATTAATTGTTTATTTTTCGGATTTCTGACAAATGTATCACATACGCAGGTCTACCCCAGCATATCAATACTGGGAGGATCTATGTACCCTTGTATTTTTTTGAACATCACACTGCTGCGCCATCTGATTGAAATATTTTTTTCTTTTAAATTAAAGTAAATACTAAGGGGTATTTCTAAAAGCAAATTATAGAGTGGCGCGAATTTGGGAATACACTGAAAAAATAATCAAAATTTTCTTTTTAGTTTTGTGAAAAAATTTTTCTCAGTGTAAAAATTTTTAAAAAAATTTTAGCTTCCTTGTTTTATTATCTAACAGAATCTGCTTAGATCGTCTCTCTATCTCAATTGGTTGTTGAGATATAAAATTTTGAAAAAAGCCTTAACACAAAAGGATTTTCAGGGATATTTCAAGGACCGTTCAAAATAAAAATCTAAAAAGTAGTCTCCACAGTGTTCTTATAAAAAAATCAACTAAATTTAAAAATTCCTTTCATGATGCCGCATGCCTTTGCTTAACCCGCCAGACCCTTTGAAATGGCTCAACTCCTTCGATAAGAAAACTGTGTACGGACAAACAAACAGACAGTCTTACAGACAGACAGATGGACTGATTTGGCTAAATCGAATCTCTTGCTGACGCTGGTCGTGTCTATACATATTTTGTATGCTTATGGGTGTATCACACGTGCGCTCAAACACAATATAACCTCAACACAGAGTGTGTCGGTTAAAATAAAACTTCAACATCCGCTGGACTGCCCGAATTTTGGATGATTGCAGTCAAATTTGCAAATTTTCAGAGAAAAAAGAAAAGGAAATGATTTCGCTAAATTGATATAAATTAACGCTTTAAGCAATAATAACCGTAGCACGTCGTAGGGGCAACGGAACGAGACAAAAACAAAACCAAAAAAATTAACATTTTCCCAATAAATCTTTTAATGCGCAAGCCCATGAGCTATTTATTCCAGCTAGAGGGAACATTTTTAATGATGTTTACATGCGGCATCTTGGACATGTGCCTTCAGCACCGAAATCCCATTTAATGACCGAAACAAAGACGCGATAAGGCGATCAATGTGTTGACAGTTGGTAGGAAAAGGCAACGGAAGCTGTTAACATTAAATAAATCAGAAAAGCACAAATCTCCCTTGACAGCCCATAGAGGTCCGGTTGGCTTAGTTAACGGTCAATTAACTGCCATCTTCGCAGTTCATGCCCATTAACGAACATTGATGTCTTGCAATCAACTCTGAAACATCGCAAAAATATGTACTATGATGCTCAAACGTTTGCCTATTTGAATGGACCCCTGCTGATTGCTATGCTGAGCCAAGATATCTTGCCAGACAGACACAAATGACATAAACACTTGTGTGGACCTTGTGGACGCCAATCACTGTTAAGACTCAATTGCAGGTGCATCCAACTCTGACCTTGACCTCTGATTTTGTAGATAAGATATAAGCACACTTCTCTCTCAGTTGCTTAACGAGCATTTATCTTATTCATTAAATTCAATTAAAAAATCTTTTAATTGCTTTCTAATCTTATATCTATTAACATATCAAGTGCCTACGTTGAGTCTCTGTTCGATTTACAATATTTATTGAATGAAATGATCTTCGTTTTGCATTTTATGACTTCAATTAGCCTCTAGTGCTCGGTCTATGATCACATCATAGATATATACGATGGAAAATAAAAACAAATTATGTCTATAATACTTCATAATAAATTGAATTAAAAGGAATTGAAAGAATCGGGTTCGCTGAGAGGAATATTGGACCATCGGACACCCTTTGAATACTGTAAGTTACGAGTTAGAACCAATGTTTACGCTTCTGGCATAGATGCTCAATACACTGGGGCTTCTAAAGGCCCTCTTACATTCCAAAAAATACAAAGAAAAATACTTCCTTTTTGAAATGAACTCATACGAATACGTTGAAAGAAAGTATTTTCAGCTAAAGTAAGAGTATCCTACAATTCTCTTTTTGTAATGACTTCGCTTTTCTTTCATGTTGAAGAATTTTTCTTTTGGCTTTAAGTCCCAAGGGTGTTATCAAAGGCAGTTAGCAAAATGTCACTGCTGAGTAGAGATTTCAGCAGATGCCTCTAAGACAACAGGAGTGAATGAAATGCTGAAAGCGCGAGGGAGAACAAAATCAAAGGACGCTAAAATGACTTGCTGTACATTTTGTACATGCATATATCTGTCATTTTTCACTCATTCTAAAATAGAAAGTAAAAATAAATGTCAAAGGTGAACAAAAAATAAAAAGACATACATTTGTTTTTATGACATTTCGTGTTCTCTCGCACACGTCACCGTTGGGACATTAAAAAAAAAAAATATTAATAAGTAAAAACTTTATGAATGTCAAGCCAAAGTAATGGAAATGGAAAAATTTCTATCGGTACTCAGAGTACGCGTTTTTGACATGCGAGTATGAATGAGTGAATGAATGAATAAAAATAATGATTGAATGAATACGTGAACGCATGAATGAATTGAGTGATTATTTGAGTGAATGAGTGTGTCAGTGAGTGAATAAGTGAATGAATGATTAAAATATTTAGTGAATAAATGAATGGGTTAATGAATGAGTGAATGAATAGGTGAATACATGATTGAAAGAATGAAAGAATGAATGAGTGAATGAATGAGTGAATGAATGAGTGAATGAATGAGTGAATGAAAGAGTGAATGAATGGGTGAACGAATGAGTGAATGAAAGAATGAATGGTTAAACGAATGAGTGAATGATTAAATGAGTGAATTAATAGGTGAATAAATGATTGAAAGATCGAATGAATGAATGAATAAATGAATGAATGAATGGGTGAATGAATGAGTGAATGAATGAGTGAATGAATGAGTGAATGAATGAGTGAATGAATTAGTGAATGAAATAAGTGAATGAATGAGTGAATGAATGAGTGAATGAATGAGTGAATGAATGAGTGAATGAATGAGTGAATGAATAGAGTGAATGAATGAGTGAATGAATGAGTGAATGAATGAGTGAATGAATGAGTGAATGAATGAGTGAATGAATGAGTGAATGAATGAGTGAATGAATGAGTGAATGAATGAGTGAATGAATGAGTGAATGAATGAGTGAATGAATGAGTGAATGAATGAGTGAATGAATGAGTGAATGAATAGGTGAATGAATGAGTGAATGAATGAGTGAATAAATGATTGAATGAATGAGTGAATGAATGAGTGAATGAAAGACTGATACATTGAGTGAATGAATGAGTGAATGAATAGGTGAATGAATGATTGAAATAATGAGTGAATGACTGAATGAATGGGTGAGCGAATTAGTGAATGAATGGGTGAACGTATTATATGAGGGAATGGATGAATAGGTGAACGAATGAGTTCATGAATGAATGATTGAATGAGTAAATGAACATGATTCAATATAAACAATATTGTTTTTAACAGTAGGACATCATCATCCAAATGGTATTTATGAACTACTAAATATAATTAATCACTTAACTATTTATGTTTTGGAGACACAAAATCGGCGTCGGCATCAATCAATCAATATTTAACTCCGATGTTTGCTCCCACCATATCTGCTTAATCTAAGGACTTCATTCCCTCTTAAAAATGACTGCATTAAATTTATCAATCAGTCAGAATGCTGATAAGAATTGTACTGCTTAGTAAATGAATGAAAAAGGAGTGCTCCTCTCAAAATATTAAAAGGCTCTCCAAGGTGTAAATTGAGCAAAGACCAAAACGCTTAACTTCGTTTGGTTCCAATTTTTTTTTTTTTTTTTTTTTGTTTCGTTTATTTTCTCTTTTCAGATTTATTCACACTCGAAATCAATCGACCAATCAATCAACTCAAATAAACAAAAAGTGTGGGAAGAAGTTTCGGTAAACAACTTTCCATTCCGTTTACTCCTTCATTCGTATCTCTTACAGAAGCTTACGAAATTTCATTTAACAAAGTCATAAAATTTGAAGAAAAAGAAAACACAAACCGTTTTCTGAAAGTCGTCGAAAGGTAAAGGAGAACAATCCCTTTCCGCCTTAGTTCGATCAAAACCATCAATCTGCGTTCGAAATGCTTAATATGTTTTCTGTCAATGTTTACACAAATGCACACACAAGTACAAATGCAAAATTCTTTGAGAAGGGCGGAGGCAACAATAAACAGTTCTGTGACGATAAAGTCACATGAACCCATCAGCTCAATACCTTCATCATGAAAATCTAAATTTTGTACCTATTTTTTCAATTTTTCTTTTTTATAACTTTTATTTTTTTTTTTTTTTTTGCCTTCAAAAATCCCAATCTCAACGAAGATTGAAGAAATCTTTTACAACTTTACAATCGTCAAAACTTTGACAGCAACAACAACAACAACAATGAGCAAGCAAACAAGCATGTTAAATTGAAGAAAATAAAATGTTTCAGATTTACTTTTTCGGCTAGAATCTGGGAATGTTTTCATTCCCAGAACGATTTTTATTCTTGCTCGAGCTTAACGTTCATAAATTTCGGAGAAGAGCCCATCAGTCACGGCCAGTCGCGAATGGGCGTACAAGTTTTCCAAGCACGTCTGCCAAACACTTGCGTTCACGTAACGAAGAAGATTTTTGCTCTCATAAACATGAAAAATGTTTTTTTTTATAGATTAAACGTGCAAAGACCTTTCGGTATTCAAAGAGAGCAGCACAAAATGAATATTGAAAACAATATTATTAAATGCAATAAGGCCCAGAGGATATCAAAGGATGTGAAAGGACGGACTTTCATTTCGCTTGAGGACTTTTTTTTAAGGAATCGAAATCGAAATCGAAAGGAAATGATAATTTAATTTGACTTCATTAAAATTTTTCATTGGAAATGAACATGTTTCGAATGACAGTCATTCCATCCGTTTCCCTTCATTTTTCTTTTCTCCTTTAAGTTGTTATCCTGTTTTTAATAAATTAAAATACACGAGAATATGACTCAGTGATGGCTTCAGGCGTGCCACTGGGCGCATGGGTAGCTCAATGCTTTACTTGATGAGAGCAAAAAAAAATGTTGTAAATTCGACTTACAGGCGAGTCTGGATAGTGTGAACCAGTGATGCCAGATTGTGGGTTTTTCCCCATATTGTGGGTTTTTTCACTCAAATATCGTGACATGGGGAAAAGTATGGGTAATTTTATATCGAAATTTATACACTACATTTAAGGTATATTTACTACTTATGAGAATGAAAATCGTGTTTTCCCTCTTCCAGTACCATGCATGACTCTTTTTGCTGTATCTAGTCGTGTGAAATCGGTACGCCCATATTTTCAAAAATCATTCTGGGTTTTTTCGTGGTTTTTAAGTTTTTGAAAATGGGGAAAAGTGGGTTTTTTTCCAATATATGAGGATTTTTTTATCGATAAAATCTGGCATCACTGGTGTGAACTCCGGATGGAGTATGAGCTAGAGATGGGAGATATTGGAAAAAGTATCGACTTCGATAATATCGACTGAACACATTATCGATATTTGAATGCATCCTTGAACAAAATACTTCTAGAGCTCGCTTTTGCAGAAATAATTTCTCTGCTAATAACGTGGCCATGGATCTTCTTCCAAAGAATTTTCTTTAACTTAATTTTCACGCGCTCAACTTATAGCATGTCTAAGGAAAAAGATTAGGTTATCGTCTAGTTTTTCTGGCTAGACAAGCTTTTCTATTCTAGCTCTCAGAAACCTAAATTTTATATTTATTTGTAAAACCAAATTCTCAAAGACTACAGCAAACCACCTCGTACGATTCGAGTCAGCCAATTTGTTTATTTTCTTGTCGTTTCTTCGAAAATTCGCAATGATTGAACGTTGAGCAAAAATGCACATCAGTCTTCAATTCCTGTTTGTTTGTTCGCGATTATCGCATTGCGTTTGTTTTGCTATGCCATTCTTTCAATGGAAAAGAAAATAATGAATCACAAAAGCAAAAAATGTTTGCCATAGCTTGTGTTTTTAAATTAGACAGAAATTCATAAAATTATCAACATACATACATACAAAGTAGCATCTCATTACATTGGATCGAGCGTCGAACGTTCGAGAGTAGAAGGTTCCCTCGCCGTCATTTTCAGTTTCGTGAATTCAAATTTGTATGATTTCTTTTCTTCTTTGCGAAAAACAAAAGTTGATGGTCTGACAGATATAAGCTATGTGTTTGTACATTTGCCCCATGAGAGCACTTGAAATATTTTATGTGCCGAAATTGACGGCCTTCTCATTGTGGCATCAGCAACATTGCCGCCGTCGCAAAACACAATTCGATTCAGCTTGCAAATTTGCTATTAATATTTATTTAGTAAATATTTAATCGCTATGTTAAACACAATGAAATTCAAATCGATCAAAAATTATGAAATCCTAAATTTCGATTAAATGAAATATTGAAAAGCTAGAAAAGTCGAATTACAGTATTTGGATTTTATTTTTCTCTTTTTTAACAAAATGTCTTCTCTCGCTTTTTTTCTCCTTTTGTATCTCTCTCCCTCTCTCTCCCTCTCTCTCCCTCTCTCTCCCCTCTCTCTCCCTCTTTCTCCCTCTCTCTCTCTTTCACCCTCTCTCTCCCTCTCTCTCTCCCTCTCTCTCCCTATCTCTGCCTCTCTGCCTCTCTATCTCTGCCTCTCTTTTTCTCCCTCTCTTTCTCCCTCTCTTTCTCCATATCTTTCTCCCTCTCTTTCTCTCTCTGTTTCTCCCTATCTTTCTCCCTCTCTTTCTCCATCTCTTTCTACCTCTCTTTCTCCCTCTCTTTCTCCCTCTCTTTTACCCTCTCTTTCTACCTCTCTTTCTCCCTCCCTTTCACCCTCAATTTCACACTTTTTTCTCCCTCTCTTTCTCCCAATCTTTCTCCCACTCTTTCTCTCTCTTTCTCCTTCTCTTTGTCCCTCTCTCACCCTCACCCTCTCCCTCTCTTTCTCCCTCTCTTTCTCCCTCTCTTTCTCCCTCTCTTTCTCCCTCTCTTTCTCCCTCTCTTTCTCCCTCTCTTTCTCCCTCTCTTTCTCCCTCTCTTTCTCCCTCTCTTTCCGCCTCTTTATCCTTTTCTTTCTCCTTCTCTTTCTCCCTATCTATCCCCTTTCTCTCACCCTCTCTCGCCTCTCTCTATCGCCATCACTCTTCCCCTCACTCTCCCCCTCACTCTACCCAACTTAATATTTAATTCAGCAAGGATAGAGTGATGTGTCCAAAAGAAAGAAAGAGAAGTAGGCATTCTGAAAAACAAATTTGTTTTTTCGCTTATTCTGCTTTTTCCTCAGATTTTTTATGTTCAGTGCTCTATTTACATAATCATATTTATGCATATCAATCACACGTCCCTTCGCCCAAGAAGAATGCTACATCTTTCAAATTTTGTAGTTCTCAAGGATAATACATTGTCTTGAGCATAATGGAACTATACATAAGAGAAAAGCGAAACCAAAATTTTTTGGCCATTACCCTTTTTACATGCGAGCTAAAGAAGGGAGGGGCGTGCGAGCGGCCATGCTGGAACAAATTAGATGTATTAATTTGAATTGAGAGGCGAGTGTCACCTCTTGGTTTAGACGTGTTCAGATTATGCATACCGGGGGTATCATTTTGGCGCAAACTCTCTTCCTGCAGTGAAACTTGCCTACTTTCCGAGGGCCGGCATCATTTTGACTTCGATCCTCATTACTGAAATTATAGCTCAATTCTTTGAACGGTTGTTTGTCGACCGCCAAAAGTTGTGGCCACAGGAACAACATTGGCGAGTGTTAGGCATTTATTTTATCACAAATGAACATGATGCAAATGCTATTGTAAGCCACAATGCGTTATTCGACCAACACTTACTGCGGCCGGAACGATGGTAATTCGATTTTGTGGCCTTATAGCATGTTGCAATTTGGCGCAAAATACGGCAGGATCACGATTCTGTGGCTGTGCTTTACAGCAAAAATATATGCCCAAATGACTTTAAAAAGCTTTAATTGCAGACAATAGAAAACGTTCGGGTCGTATTTTTTCACACAAAGAGAAAATGACAAAATAATTTACGAAACATTTCGATTAGAGATAAAAGGACACAAAGGAATCAAGGCAAGTCCGATAGGTTCTTCGAGTTTGTTTTTAACATCATTGGGGGAACGTAATTCAGCGAAAATCGAAATTCAAACAATTTGAGTCTATTTTAGTAAAAAGCCTATACCTACAGTCTGGTAAGGATTGTGTGAGCTTCAGAATGAAAGAAGACCCTGGTGATGTGAACACATCTACTGAGGTTTATTTTTGGATTGTGCTGTTCTTTAACTTTTCCCTAGAAAGCCGTTCAAAAATCATTCGGGGCACGGACGAAAGTCCATAACGAATTTTTTCGCTAAAAAAAAAAAAAAAACGGAGTTTTTCATAAAAGAAAATTTTTTTGCGAAACTTACATTTGTGAACATATTTCAACAAAATAAAAAAAAAATGAAACATACAAAAATTTCGCCTCAATAATTTGCACAGCATAGGTAATTTGGGCAAGCCTTGAAAAAATCATTTCACTCTATCCATTGTTGGCTGTATTTTATTTTATAAGGCCCAGATATTAAAATATTATTAACCCGTCAAGAGCACACATCAATTATGCCAATAATATCAAAAAAAAATTTTTAATTAATTTGCTTCGGTTTCGTTTTTTATTTACTTTTTGAAATAAATCCTCACGCACGGCAAAGAATTTAACAAACGATTCATTCCGAGCTGCCGACAACATTCGTGCCTTGAAGAAATATTTATTTTGTAGATAGGTATGTATACATTTGAAATTCATCTCTACATCTCGACATGGTGTTTTACATGAAAGTGGAATAATTCGGCGTTCACAGCGGCAATAAAAATGATTCTCGCTCATAGAAAAATAGGAAAATAGAAATTAATTCGAAATAATTCATTTGAATTGTGTTCGTAAGCAATTCTTTCGCCTGAAACGAAAATAAAACCCAACAATCAAGGCAAAAAAAAAACAACTTGAATGAACTCAATAAATACGAAAAACAATTGTAATTTTGTTGCACGTGAAACAAAAAATGTTTTTAGGGTATTTCGAATGAAAATAATCATAAATTTTTTTGGAGGGAAAAAGCAATAAAAACCAATTTATATGAGAAATCAAGAATTTATATTAGAAATACGTAGAAGCTTTTAAATTCGTTTTCATAGTTTCGACTGCATTTATTTTGAATATTAATATGAATTTGGAGGATTTATTGTATTCATCCGTCCACGTGTAGTGGCAGAAACCACCAAAAATTAAATATACAAATCATGTACGCTCCAGAAGTAGATTCACCCATGTCCGTCTGTTTGTTTGCAAACTCATCAATAGACTTGATCGAACCACGTCAGAGGATTCGTCATAAAAATCACAAAAGCTGTTCTAGTTTAGAGTTTTTGAATTACTTGTATGATCAAATAATGGTTTGCGGTCTCAAGGACATCAATGCTACTTCATGAAATTGGAAAAAAACATAAAATTGGGCATGGAAAATTGACAGTTTTGGAAAAATGATTCTTACAGAAGTAGCCTGAATTCGCTCACAATCATTTTGTTAAGAGTTTTTTTTCGCATCCACATTGATGAAAAAGTTTCCATATATATTTACAATATTTTCGGATATTTTATTATCAGACGCGCCTGACAATGGCTTTGCAACTTTTATTTCTTAATTTTATTCAAAAGATGAAGCAGATAAAAAAGAAAAACGAAAAAAGACATAGCCAATGAAGACGTAAAAACCTTCGTCAACAATTTTGGGAACAATGGAAGAAAAAAAAAAAGGAACGCATTCCCAAAATTCCGCTTCAAATTGAGCAAGGAGTCAAAAATATGACCCTCATCAAAATAAAACGACGCAAGAATGCAAATGAAAGGACAAATAAATGGAATTTTTTAAGCGCTTTGGAAACATCAATTTCATCGCGGGCATTTTTTTTTTTTTTTCTCTTTCGTCTTGAGCGAAGGAAAGAAGAAAGCTTTCACCTTGAGGCTTCAAAATTTGAAATTTTTTATGTGTATAGTACACTTTATTAATCAGTGGAATTCTTTAAGAGTCGGAAGAACTCTAAAAATCATTTTGCTTTGATCATTTGCAATCGAGTCCCGACTACAATCAATAATCTGACGAATCGAATAAGCCAATGGAAACATCTACATCTTATCAACGAAAATAATTGGGGTTTAAAGCAGTGATGACCAAACCTATACGTAAAAATTCATAATTGTGTGTGTGAATGCGCTGTCGACTTCGCTGTGAGTTAAGTGCCATTTCCAATTATGCGTCAGACGCAAGACGCAGGACGCAGCGTCAAATGCGTGAAAAATGCAATTTTCAACAGTGCATGTGCATCAGTATATGGGGTGCCTCTTAGTGAAGCACAATTGCGAAGAGTAATCGACTCACTACATTTTTTAATTAGGGTTGTATTTGAAACGTTTGCAAAAATATAAACCAACATTTGATTTTGAACGATAGAATAATGACTTTAATTACTCAAATACCCACTTATAAATGAGAACTAAGAGATATAAGAACAAATTGTTCATATTTCAATGAAAAGTATTCTCACAAGTATGAAGTACTCGAAAGTAGGTACTCAATAGTTTCTACAATACTGTTATATTCCATTTTTCAACTGTTATACGCAGCTCCAGCTAACCAGGACTCATTAAGTCTGACGCACCTCGCTCGTGCGCGCCAGTGTATTTTCCAATGGGATCAGAACTCATCAGCGCAGGCCGTTATACAGCGCTAAGGCCCAGTTTCTAATATTGAGGCTCATCGGAACTAAAAACTGTTTATATTTCTCTAAATGTATAAATAGTTACGTAAAATTTTAGAAATAAGATCCGAATACTTTCTGTTAGTTCCCACTCAAAGGAAGATCCAGAAAAATACATTCAAAGTTTAAAAAAAAAAAAAAAAATACGCAGCTGTCACAATTTCACGCTGCGTGCAATATTCAAATTTTCGGAAATTTGACGCTGCGTCCGCACGCACGCAATCGATTTGTACTGCTCCCATATGCTTGCATGTGTTGAATATTTGCGTCAAATGACGCAACGCGGCTGACGCATTATTGGAAATGGCACTTTAATCTGATTTGCACGTTCGAATTTCGCACGAATCGGTATACGCTATACGTGTGCGACTGCTGCGTCGGCATAATTCGGTCTCTCAAGCACATGTCCTTGGAAAATCGAAATTTGGCGACACTGGTTTAAAGAAAGCTCGAGTAGTGACTTTTAAAGTTTGAAACGTTTCAATGAATATGTATGTGGGGCACCCGCTTTTGCTTGTCAAAACAAAATATCAATATTTGAAAAGAATTCAATTTACTCACATTTTTAGATGCACGTTTGAGTGTGTTCCTTTGCCATGAATTGCTGTTATTCCTATTTGTATAAATACAAACACCAAGACGTCAGCAAAAATGTCATCCTTCCGTGTTGTGCTCAACTTCAATGCCAAAGACATAGTACATTTTCTTTTCGATGCATTTCACAACGAAGGAAGCAATTTGCACAGACAGCTAAGACAGGAAGTGTAGGAAAAAACGCTAGCCACTGCAACACGTCCCAGGACACTTCTTACCCGTGATGTTTAGTGATATTTATGTATGATTGGGTAAATTGCATTATGTTACCGCCTTGACTGACTTTTTTCGGGGGGTGAAATGCGCTGGAAAAAAGTAAAGAAAAATTTCAATTTCATTGCTGGGTTTGTTCGCCATTGGCATGGAGAAAAGGTTTTCTTTAGATCCAAATTATTATGATAGAATTTTTTTATTCAATTAACTCCTTAAACATCCTTCTCATAAGAGCGAAAAGGAAGTGTCTCATTTGCCGCTGCAATGGATATTTTCCGTAGACAATATTCTAGGATATACCCGTTTGTGTTGCCAAAAAGGACTAAATATAATTTTTTATTTTTGACCATCTCCATATTTCATTTTTAATTATTATTTGGGCTTTTTGGTCCATCATTTTTAACTTATAGTGCAAAATTTAATTTTTGGCAATTGAAAAACTTTATTTTTCATAAATTGCCGAGAAGTGTGGAATGCCGATGCGACTGGTTTCGAACCTAGCTTACAGGTTCATCATCAGGTATCTTTAACCTACTAAACTAAAAGCTAAAGGACAGCCCATAAAATCTTTAACAATTCATATTTATGGAATTTTACATTGACGTCGGTAATGCCTTCATTACATGCGCCCTTAATTGAGGATTAACACACCAAAAGCTAACAATTATCAATGATTTTGCCGCGAGCGAAAAAAAAAGAAAATTCTCTCGCAGCAGCGCCGCCAAGGACTCTGTTTAAAAACACTTAAAAGTGCAAGCAATTAAATCACTTTTGAGCCTTTTAAGGCACTTGAACGGAAGCCAACTTAACTGAAGAGCTTCGCTTGTATATATATATGTACATAGTACTTCCGAACAACCATCGACGCTCTCAATATTTAAACGATCGTTGTTTCCTGCTGTAAAGACAGCAGTAAAGTTGAAAATGTAAAAAAACAAAAATCAGATTATATGTGGGTATGGATGTGTAGGTACCTACATACATACATATATTTTCCCAGCATATTAAATCGAAAAATGCTGATACCGCAGCCATTCAGTACTTTAAAAGACAACAACAACAACACACAAGGCAAATATTCCTGTAATTCCGAATCTTCGTGCCATCCTTTTCGTGATTCGATGTTCTTTTGTGTTGTGTCTTTGTTGTCAGCGCGCTATCGTTGGTGTGCATGTGTACCCACTTGTGTACTATGGTTTCTGCTGATGTAAGCAAAGAGATACAGAAACAAAAGCTGAGTGGATTTTAAGTTTATGCAGCAGAGAAAGGTTTATCATGGCAATATTCTTCAATGGTCCATTTTGCATATGCGACGAAAATATTTAAAATATTTACCTTATAAAATTTAACTGGCTGAGAACAGGAAGAGGATAGCCCAAAAAATTCGATAGGAACAAATACTTTTCAAATAATATATAATCCCATTACGGGATTGGCTGAGACACACAACAACAACAACAACAACAAGCAAAGAGGTTGACACAATAATGGCAACGACAAAATTCCCCATAAAGGGTAGAAGTTCATTTGAAGTAGATGACTTGCAAGTACCCGAGCATCTACGTTGAAGGATATTAACATGAAAGTTTCAATGCAATTTTGATCCGTGCATGAAGGGAAATTGCCTCAAAAGCTTTGTTCGTTCTTCTATGGATATAAGTTTTTTGTTTGATGGAGCGTAAAATTATAGTTGGTACTTATAATGTAAGAAAAAAATCTTCACAATGAGAACATTAAAATTATGAGAAACTCATTTTTGAGACCGGTTGTTGGAGGCACTCTTTAAAGGCTATTTCTCTTCATATAAATAATCCTTGCTTTGATAATACTTTTCATGGAAGCCATATATGAATTTCAACGGTCAGTGTCCCTTAAAGAATTTTTTTTTTTTGCTTAAGGCTCTTCTTAAAGTTTGTTAGTTGAGTTCTTCTTCTTGCGTTTATAAATATCCCGGCCTGTCCCGGAGTTCGCAAAACGCGACCAGTTCCAACATTTCGATCTGTCGGTTGCATCATCCGAGGTAAGTCCAACGCTGTTTCGGATGTCCTCGTTGTTTTCAATCTTGTATTTTTTTGGTGTAGCCCTTTTTTCTAAATCTGTTCTCATTTGCTCTCAGAAAGTAACCATACCAACGTAGTCTTGTTTCCCACATTTGCCCTTTAATTGGAGCAACTCCATTACGGATACGAATGTCCACGTTTGGAACATGATCAAGACAATTGTATGAGTTCTTAAGGCAGAGCTTTTCAGAAACCGGCTTTCGAAAACTGAGGCACTCAAAAAGCAATCCACACTTTGAAACCATGAGATTTCGCATCAACAATAACTTTCGATGGTTCTCCAACTTTCCAAAGAACTTAGCTTGAAAAACTCTAATCTATAAGAAGGTGATGGTGCTGCTGATTGGTCTTTTTTATTACTAAGAAGGCTCCTAGACAACGAGGGAAAACGAAGAGTTTAAAACATGCCTTCAGGCAACAGTCAATCAACTTGAAATCAGAGCTCAGAAGTTTCGTTCATCCTTTCTCCCGCCGGTCAGTTTCTCTTTAAATTTTTCAGTAGAAGTCTAGACCTATCCTTAGTTGTGCCCAATGTAGTCATTTCAAGTTAAAAAATTCATTATAATTCAGCTTCAAAATCCTTTAAAATATTCAAAAGTTTTTCCTCAACCAAATTAAAAAAAATAAAATAAAATAAATCTCGATTTAATTATTTGTGTCACGTTTTTCCATTCTGAAATTTTATCATTTGAAACCTTCCAGTTTTCTCTGAATTTTTTGTCTTCACGCTTTACAAAATATAATTTCCTCTTTTTTTGTCTTTTTAAAGAATACATTTTTTGTTTTTTATTATTTTTTTTCATTTGAAGGATAATCGCTGATTTCGCTCTTTCTAAAGAACGTACAAAAAAAAAGGTTGAAAAAGGTGCACTTTCAGGAATACTTTGCATGTCTTCCTCCCTAAGGCCCAATATTACTGAGCATAGTTGAAAAACTTTTAGAAGAAAATTTTTTTTACCGCTTTTTAACTTTTATGGCCCATAGCTCCCAAGCGAATAAGAATATTTTGAAAACGTTTTCATTAAAATATAGGAAAATTACAACTAAACAACTTCTTTAAGTACACGAACTGCATCTGAGCGCTCCTTGATATCGTTTTTCCACTTCAAACCGGAATAATATTTACCAAAAATCAGACAAAAAAACTCAAAATTACCTTTTGAGTATGCTCGAAATTTTTTAATCCGGCGCAAATGGTTCAGCGCCATGAAAATAATTTCTAATCAGTGTTGCACTGTTTTTTTTTTTCTGGATAATCTGTCAGGAAAAAACTCCCTAGATCCCTTTTTGCCCACTCAGCTAGGGTCCGCGGTTGCACCATAACAATAATCGTCCGTACACGGTTGGTTTGCGGGAGGAGTCGGAGGGCAAAGTGATTAGTCATCACCTCCATTTTCAAGAATATCAACTGCAATCAGCTGTATGATGTGCTAACAACCCTGACTGTGAATGGTGCTGCCATATTTACTTAAATATTGAACACGCTTGGTAGCATTTAACCTAATAACTTCTTCTGTCATTCCCATTGGCCACATTAAGTGCTTATTTCCAATTACTGTCAAAATTTACCAACGAAATGACTTTAAACCACATTCAACGATCATAGTTATCACATAAAAATGTAAATAAAAGCATAAATAAAAATTTTTTGTATAAGAACTAAAAAAAGCCCATCCACCTAATAGATTCCTCATTAATGTCAGCTGTCAGATCAGATTTAATATGACAAATTCATAACGCCCAAAGAGTGGAAAGCATATTCAATGCTATGTAAAAAAAGAAGTCACGATGATAAAGCAATAAAACGAAAGCAGACGAAAATCAACAAGGATACAATATGGAAAATATGTGAATCATAATGAAGCATTGCTTGCGAATCGTTGAAATCTGCATTAAAATTAAATTTGCATAAATTTATTACGAAGCAGTTCGGCTTCATTTCCCTGTAACTGGAACCTTTCAGACAGTCAAGAGACTCGTACAAAAGAGAGCAAAAGAGACACATGACTGCAATCACACCAACGATAATCTTGAGGATGATGATGATGATGATGATGATGACGATTATCATGATAAGTAATAAATTTGCTGCTAGGTACTTCAAAAATGATAATCCACCTCCATAGTCGCATACATTATTTTTAAGGTTCGCGACCTCATCTAAGGTCCTCATTTCAATTAGTAAGATCAGTTTTCGACCTTATCGTGGCATTGTAATTTATCTTTTTCACCTAAGTCCAAAGCATGTAAAACGATCTGAATTAGTGTCATCATTTTATATTTTCCCAAGGCAGAGTCTGCTGGCTAATGAGGAGCTCTGATAGCTTGATATATGGGTGGATTGTCAGTCCCTTGACAATCAGGTAATTTTGCCCATTTTGCCGTTTTCTGATAGCTTACTTTACATTTTTTTTTTTTTTTGAATATGAATCATCCCCATTCATCTTCATCAAAGGTATGTAATTATGTATGCAAATAAGTTTTTGATGAAATGTTTGACTCTGAATCCAGAAACTTCGAAGAACTTTCAAGCTAAGCCATTGAAATCACTGCAGAACTCTTCAGCCTCAGCATCGTCCGCATTGCCCCCACTATTTAATTTAAAATAATTCATGGCACTTTCGGAGAGGTCCTAAACTTCTTCAGTTTTTTTTAATCCGTTAAAATTTTTTTCAACAAAATCGATCATTTGAGTTTTTAGAGAGTTTTATAATCCTTTTAAATCCTTTAAGAGCATTAACCTTGCCATCAATGGTGAAGTCAGAACTGACAGCAATAAATCCGATGAGTGAGCTAGACACACACCAATACTATCATTTCTAGAGCACAATCCAACATTATGTAAACAGAATTCACACCTCTTCCAACGAAATTTCATCGTTTTATTTTTTTTTTTTTTTTTATGTTTGTTTTGCTTGCCTTTCACTTTGAAATGCACTTAAAACTCCTAGAAACAATCTCCATTTCTATGCGGAAATAAAGCGAACTAAAACTAATACTGATGGATTGAAGTAAATAGGATTGACAGCATTAAAAGCGTTGGAGCAGCTGAGTCAATCGAACATCGAATCCGGAGAGCGCGCATCACAAGAACAATATGAATTCTAAGGTAGGTAGGCATTATGAGGTGTTGCGATATGAAGTGAAGTTGTGACGCTGTCGTAAATTTTGCATGCAAAGAAAATCTTTTGTTCGACAATAAGTAATATGCTGAACGTGGCTGGCGGCCCTCATACTTGGAAGACTTTAGCGCACATACAAAATCAATATCCGCGCCATCAACGTCAATGGAAAGTACAGACGGCACCGATGACGCCTGTTCGACATACTTATTAAAATAAGTTGGGTGGAATGATTTAAAGACCCCGAAACCACTCAGTTGGGAGTGAAAGAGCATGACTTTAAGCGAAAAAATAAGTTAAAAAAAATAAAATAATAAAAAAAATTTTAAATGTAAAAAAATTCAATAAAAAAATTTAAGAGAGTATGGCTTTCGTAGACTTCTTTATATTTACGACCAGTCATCGTCCTTCCAATCGATCGAACAAACGAACGAACACAGTCAAATGAGAGGGCGAAATAATCGAAGCACACCACGACAGTAATAGAAAAATGTGAATGAATATTGCCAGAGAGAAAAACAAAACGTAATCAATCGAACCGAACCGAATCGAATCCAATCCAATGCAAGCCAAACCAAACCGAAGCGAACAAAACCAAACGCGCCAACCGAAGAGTTCTGTCAGAAAGGAGCAAAATTCTAGTCAGCGAACAACGTGTTCCCTTGGCACAGATACAAAACAGACATCGCTCCTCTTCAGGTCAGGAAGGAAGCAAACAGTTTTATTTGCTTCTGTCGAATTGTAGAATGTTCAAAAAAAAAAAAAAAAAAAAAAAAAAAAAAAGACGACTGCACGAAAATAGTACTGCCCCAAACATTGCGCCAATGTTGTTCCTTCCATTGTTACATTCGCCAAATATTTTATCAGCGAAAGCAGCAAGCAGTGTCAGGGTTTGAAATTACACTGGTGCCCTTTCCGTTCTAGTGGTTCCGAAACGAATTCATTTGGGTGCAATAGATTTTATTAGGTGATATTTTTATAAGCGCTGCCAAAAGGGTGTAAGACCGGAGTTGACTTATTATCTTTTCAGTTTATTGAAAAATTTCAAACTGAAAAATTTAAATGCATTTTTCGCATTTTCATACGACAGCATTTAATACATTCTCGATTGATTTAGATATTTATTTGAAATTTTTAAAGCTATGTTCAGTGGTGTCGTAAAAACTAAAACTTCGTTAGCAATATCCCTGAATTAATAAGAAGAAAACCTAGAAATGCAGCAAAGCAATTGATGAACCAATTGAAATAGAAGACATTGTAAGTTCCGGTTTAGATGAAGCAACAATGTTTCAATGATAGCCAATTTGTTCTAGAGATACACATGTTTTTTTTTCACATGAACTTTTGCTGGTCTTTCCCTTAGAGAATTTGTTTCTGACATTTTCGAAACATTGTTTCCTAATCCTAATTAGGTTTCAAACGAATTTCTCAATTGAACTGAGAGTTCTAGTTGATTACTCTAAATTGTGTTCTGTAGTGTTAAGTGTAGAATGAAAAATGTTGCGAAACAACTTTTGCTGCTAATTCTTAGCAACACGAAATACCAAACTCTGATTTGATCATTTTACATAAAATATATGTACATATATCGTCGGCTTAAAGTGTAAACCTGCTAAGTTCACTTTTAACCGATTCCGACTTTTCGCTGTCATTCGAAAGAAAAAAGCACACTGCATCGTCAGGCAAAAAAATCTTTTTTAATTTCAAATTCTAAATACGGAGAAATTGGTGATGAGTAAAGCTGCTAAGTCCAACTGTGGTCAAAGTTCACAGCTAACACCAACAAGTGACTGACTCCAAGTAGACTTTGTATGGTGCACAGAATCGAATTTTGAAGAGACTTCATATAGGAACAAAATAAACCATCCATATTTTGGGTCTCCTTCTCTACTTTGAAGTCTTGAAAAAAAAGTGTTTTTTGTTTAGGGGCTCGCTCCAGATCTGTCAGAAATCAAAATCTTCATATAAAAAAAACGCTTCAGAAATGAATCAGAAATTTTCTGAAGTGTTTTTTTTTTATAAAGATTTTCATTTCTGTTTCGTTTCTGACAGAACTGGAGCGAGCCCCTTATCCTGTAAAGTTTTGAAATTGTTAGTTAGCAGGTTTACACTTTAAGCCGACGATATGTAGGTTGGTAAATATAAATTAGGTTGCCCAAAAAAAAATTGTTTAACATACTTTCTTCAAATATTTATGGGTTAAAGAGGGCCTCTGTGCTGTAGTTGCCTGAGATGCCAATTCTGGGCAATTCGAAGTGAGCGGCCTTGTTTCCGACTACGTCAGGTCAGGTCGGGATTTTGTTCAGTTTTTCTGTTTTTCTCTATGGTTTACTAATTTGCGTGATATCACAAAGGGCCCATGAGTCCTAAGTGTTTCAACCTTCATGGTGCCAGCCACCATAACCTTATAGGCTAATGTGTTTTTGATTATTATTTTAAAAAACTATTTTTTTTTATATTGCTTTTAATTTTTTCTTTAAATTAAAAAAAAAAAAATTTATTTAAAATAAATGATTATTTTTTTTTTAATTTTTTTTTAAATTTTTTATTAAAAAAAATTTTTTTTATTTTGTTTTTTATTTTAAAAAAAAATTTTTTATTTAAAAAAAATTTTTTTTTTTATTTGTTTTTTATTTTGTTTAATTTTTTTTAGATTTAAAAAAAATTTTTTTTTTATTTTGTTTTAATTTTTTTTAAATTTTTTTAAAATTTTTTTTACTTTTTTTTTACATTTAAAAAAAAATTTTTTTTTTTTTCATTTAATTTAATTTAAAAAACTTTGAACTTGGTTGAAGACTATGAGCCTAGATGGAAAAAAAAATCTCCAAACAACTATGAAATTCGAAAAAAACTTGTGTTGGACATACATGCATACATGCATTAATATATCCTTATATTCCTGCTGATCTCATTATTATTTAACACAAAAGCAACTTAAATTGCGAATTTTTATATAAAAAAAATATATATATATAATGATAATAATATGAATCTGGCGTGCGATAAAATTTTTAGTTTACCGCCGACAAAAGGCATTTCAACTCGCGCGCTCGTCTACCTCAATGGACTTTTAATGCATTTCTGTGGATAGTTGAATGGAGTTTTTATTGAAGCTACAAGTTGAATGTGAAGGTGAATGTGAATGTGGATATTTTCCACTTTCCATACCTGGGCCATAAAAAAAGAAGAAGAAAAAATCCAGTAAATACTTTGAAGCTTACGTGCAATTTAGTTTATAGCTTCAACCACGTTTCTTGAGCCATTTCGTGTCCGTTCATGCATAGAGCATGCTGCAATCGCGGTGGAACAATGCTCTACAGTAACTACTTTGCAATACATCATTGCTTAATGAAGTGCAGGAGTACAAAATAAAATCGTTTCTCAGCAACATTTTCTCATTTTTCTTTGTCATCAAGATTAACAAATATAACACAATTTATTTGAATGGAAAAAATTATCATGGAAGTAGTAGTCATAAGAATACCCTTCTCAATAAAGAAAATTCTTTAAAAATATTTACTTAACAGTTAGGGTACATTTTAAAATTATAAGAAAACGCTTTGCCATGGCAGATGAGCCTTCAGGAAAATTCTTAAAATACTTATGTCTTTTTCAAGAAGATGTCCTTTAAATATGATTTTCTCCAAATCGGAACTTTGCTCTATTCATCGAGAGGAAATAATAACATGACATTGTAAATATTCGTTTCGTCAAACAACTCAATCGTATTTCTCTCTTCTTATATCCTTATTAAGGGGTTCAAGGATGATGTTGAAAACATGCAACGAAATACACAATATATATGCACTATGAACTCATTCGACCGGAAACACATGAATGCAATCGTGTCCAGTTTCTCCGCATCAGGTCTATATACATATGTATATGTATGTACATATGGACATGTGTATGTTTGCCTTATATGGATGCGGAAAAAGTACATCACATCATGTCCTTTTTGTTGTCAGTTTCATTCATAGCAATACGAAAACTTTCATTCAAAATTTAAAAAGTCCAAATTATGTTGCTGCGGCAGCTGCTTTATGTGACGACGGCAACATTATGCTTGTGCAACACGAGACCATTTTTTATTATTATTGTTATTATATTTTGTTGTTGTTGTTGTTGTTGTTTAACAACAGTGCAGACAGAACTTTTGCTTATTTCGAAAATAATGTTCGTCGGTGCCTTCCTTATTTATTTAGTCGTTCTGACATAACTCGTTGAAGTTAAGCGAAATTTAAGAGCTTCTGACTTTTGTTATTCCACACAGTAATAAGCAGCAGGCAGCAATAAGATTTTCCAAAAATGACTTTACGACTTTGAGCACAGCAGGAAGCACTCGAAAGGGAGCACACACACACACACAGACAGACACAGACACAGTTAATATGACATACTACCACGACTATTATTGTTGCTTCTTATGGTCGAAGTTATTGCTGTTGATGTTACGGTTTGAAATTGTTACTCCTAACGACAGTTTTCATTTGAATTTTTTTTTTTTTGAAAGCAGCAACACATTTAAGCATGGCACACGCTGTGACGAGAATATATAGGGTTTGTGCGTACGTTTGTAGTGCTCGAAGCCATTCGAGAAAGGCAGAAATAAATTTTGTGTTTAGAAATGATAAGAGTCACGAGGAAATTCAATTTAGCCAGTTCAGTCTGTCCGTTTGTCTGTTTACAGTTTTCTTATCCCGGCTAGAGTTTTCTATCCGGGCTTTAAATAGAGAAAACTACCTAGGACCTGACTAGATTATTCTAGTCATCGCTTCTATAGGACCGCTTCTAGCTAGGCCCTCGCTAGCGCCAGGCTAGATTTGACTAATGACGAAAATCTAGCTAGGCGCTAGGTAGGCCCTAGATTTCTCTAGGCTATTTCCAGCCGGGATCGAAGAAGTGGCTACCTCGAATACTACATAGAGTCTTTCAAGAAAATCAAAATCAAAAAAACTTCCCTAAAACTAAAATTTTTTAAGATATCATATTTAGGCTCCATATTTAATTTACACACATTGAGAAAGGGCGAGTGGTAAAAGGGCGGTGTTCATTAACTAATTGAACAGAAGAAGGGAATAATAAGTAGATTCCTTTATGGTCCAGAAAATTTCAAGAATACGTTATCTTGATGGTCGTGGTCTGGTGCCTCTACTAAAAACGCACGTATGAAGCTATCCGCTCATCTGTGTCGGGCATTGTATTGTCAGGGGAAGCCTCAACAATTCCTTTTTTTATTTTTTTTTTTTATTATTAAATGTCATCGTCGAGTGTGAATGGCTTGAACAAAGGATATATGCGGTTTTAAGTGATAATGAAATTAAACGTCTCAAAAATTTTGAAAAAGCTTAATTCTGAATTTCATTTGTTAAGCATGGAGAGCTGCGTGTGATGTCTTAAAGCTGTCATGATTGTTGTAAAAGAATTTTTGCTGTTTAATTGCATTTTTTTTTTTCTGCGTCGAAAAGAACGAGTTGTGGAGAAAAAATTAACGCCCCTCACAAATGAACATGAGAAAAATTTGGGATCCGGGGGACTTTTTTCGGGGTCCTCACAGAAATGTGCAACCAAAAAAAAAAAACAAAGAAAAATTTCCCTTGCCAATTGTGTGGACCCGGGTGAAAACCCCCCTTTTCCACCCCCCTCTCTACAGTCCTGAATGTACATATATATCAAAAGTTCCATTCAAGTTATAAGTGTCAGTATATGAGCTACAATTAAAGTCTTCTCAATGTTGATGATATCAACTTTTCTTTTTTTGTTTTTTACATGATAAAAGGCCAAAAGGAAAAGGTTTTTCCATTTTTCAACAGCTGCCGCCGAAGCACGAGAAAAGAAACACAAATTTTATGTTGAAAATTGTATGTCTGTATTTCTGTTCGATGTTGTTAGAAGAAGAACACAATCAGTTTAGCTAATTAAGTGTCTAGGCCTCGTGTTTGCTTTATCTAATTCACTAATTGCATTTCTCTGAATTCTTTGTCAAGAAATTTTCTAATTGAATTCATCAAAACTTTTTTCATTTTCTTCTTCTCTGTCTCTCTCTCTCTCTCTCTCTCTCTTTCTTGCAATACCATCTCATGCTCTGGCCAATTTGATGACATTTCAAGAGGAGGAAAGTCAAAAAACAAGACGATTTTCGCAATTCTTGTGTACTTCCTGTGTTGTCTTTTGAGTTATTATTATATTTTTTTTTTTTTTTCTTTCATTCTTTTTATTTTCAAAGTATTTTGACATAAATTAACAGATTTTTGTTTGCTTGTTGTTGGGAAAATGAATTGTTGGGCAATTCCTGAACGTGGCATGATGTGGCACAGTTTTAAAGGAAATTGTCAAGGAAATGCCACAAAGTAATTTATTTTAATTGAAGCTTGAAGACAAAATGCCAACAATCCAACCGAATAGTCCTATCCGCTTGCAATTTTTTGGTGCTTTAAGAAATTTCAATAAATAATTTTAAAATCATTTCGAAATATTTCACTTTCACTTAAGAAGAAATTTTTTGCAACCCTTTCGACATGAAAAAATAAATGACAAAAACTGAGAAAACTATTTTAAAAATAGTATTTGCAAATGATTTAAGTTAAAAGCAATTTATTTGAAAAAATACCATAATTTTCGTTCTACAAATTCGAATGCGAATGCGTTTGCAAAATGAAACCATGGAGGCTCAGAGTCGATCATTAAAAGGCTTTCGTTAAAAGCATTACGGTCAAAAATTGACATTTTTGACAGGTTTTCTTTCTTTTAATTTTACCTCACCGCATTTTCTCCTTTTCGTCATCTATGTATATTCTTTTGTTTGGCACTGACTAATAGTTTGTGAAAATCTTTAAATAATTGGAAATTGAAAAGAAAATGCAAAAGCCATGACGACTTCAATTAATATTCTTTGCAAAAAACAAAATTTTGATTTATTGACTTATTGTCAATAAACTTTTTTTTGGACTTATTGTCAATAAACTTTTTTTTTTGACTTATTGTCAATAAGTCAAGGTATATTTTTAAAACATTCAAAAGGTTTTATAAAACCTTAAATACACTGAAAAAAATAACTAAAATTTTGTTTTCTTTTTTGTGCAAAATTTTTTCTCAGTGTAAAATTAAAAAATACATTTTTTATATTCCTTGTCTTATTAACAATAAGTCACCGTTTGTTTCATCTTTTTATCTTAATTATTTCTGGAGATATTAAATTTTTAAAAACATGCCGTATGAGTAATGTGTTTTGTATAATTTTCGCACATTTGTACTGGATATTAGTACTGGAGCATCTATGAAAATATTGTTAAAATTGTCTTTTTAGTTTTGTGGAAGAATTTTTCTCAGTGTAAAAATAAAATAAAAATTTTTTTGATATCCTGTTATATTAGCAACGTTTGTTTCATGTTATTATCTTAATTAGTTTTTGAGATATAAAATTTTGAAAAAAGGCTTATTAAAAAAAGGATTTTCAAAGACTGTAGTTCAAGAGAACCCAGCCAATCATATACGGATTGCTCTGAAAAAGAATTTAAAAGGACTCCTTTTAAAGTCCCCTGACGAAGTGTTTTGGGATTTCTTCGAATAAGAGTGTAAAAGGACTCCTAAGGCCTCAAAAAAAGAAAGCCTAGGAACACTTAAGGAGATCAAAAGTCATTTTAAATAAAATTATATCTAAAAGAGAGTCCAAACAGACTTCAACGAACATTCTTGCAAACATGAAAGATAAATTTTGAGATCCCAAAAAGTACACTTCTCCCATATAAGGCTCTGTGATCTTTTTTTCCCGAAAAAAAACGCTAATTTAGAGCTCCTATTGGAGTGTTTTAGGAGCATTTGTGCTGCGGAAAAGGAGTCTTTAGGAGCTCCGTGCGAACTCTTTGGTTGGCTGGGAATTATTTGATTCAAATGCAATGAAAAAAAGAGCTTCTCTATTATTTTCATTAAACGTCTAGTTCATACACTTATAGTAATGATAGCGAAGAACAAACTTCAATATTCAAGGATGCAAATTATTTTCAGTTTATTTTGGCTGAAACCGTAGCTGAAGTCAATTTCACAATTTTCTCGGTTATTTGGCACATTGAAGCCAACAAAAAAAACAGCACCTTTCTTTTTTAATGACTTACAGTCTTCAGAATGGTTGTGTATTTATTCCACTTTGAGGTGCAAACTTTGTTCGTAACAAAGTCATAGTAAATATTTTATAAACTTTCGCAGTGTACTTAAACAAAGCTTACTTATTTTACTCTACCAAAAAACATGGAACCATAAAATGAATTCACTTTTAATTCAATCTATTTTTGGAGGCTTCGCTCTGCGATCTTGCCACACTGAAAGAATTCCAATGAATACTTTTTTAAATTCACAATTGTCTTTTTCAACTCAAATTCATGAAACAAAGTTTTAAACCAAACTCATAAAGTAACTTTCCTTCGTTCAAAAACAATTCCCAAATGTATTCTTTCGAAAAAGGAGGCTTCAAACAGTGAGTGATTACGTTTCTTAAATGAAAACAGAAGGTATTGCATAGAATGATTTTCCAAATGCATTTAATATTTATAGGAAGGAGTTTCTATTTGTGCGAAAGTATTTTCAATAAAACCAACCAACCAACACGTTTCGTCATGCTTGCCGCACAAGAAATTACGGCTATTAAATAAATTGAAGCAACATTGCTGTGGACGACACTTAAGTGGAAAACGAGGAAGATCTGAAGGCTTTGCCGCGATACTTCAAAAAAAAAAAAAAAAAAGAGAAGAAAAACAGGAAGAATAACTTCAACACAACAAGTGGATTGTAATTGACGTTCTGTCTAATTGATTACAACGATGACGCCAAAACTCTCAAGCGTTATAAATACGTATACATTCCTCCAGTAAAATTGTCAATCCTTCGCGTAGGAAACGCATTCATGAACGAAATACAAATAAAATCGTATAACCGAAAGTCTGCTGACATCAACGTCGTCGACCACAATTCGATGTCGTTCGTCTCCGTTTGCCAATGAATCCCATTTACGCCTTAATTGTCTGTAATGCGTTTACTGCACACAGTGAAAGTCGGAGAATGTAAGAAACTTCATGCGAAATTTATACGAAATTACCCTTCAATTGGCAATTGTACGCCGTAAGCTCTAATTGAAAGAGAGTTCTTAAAAGCATTCAAAGTTAAAATTTCGATTTAAACGAGGCTTTCATCGCAAAGTTGAGTTGTTTTTTCAATAAAAGAAAACTGTTTCAGTTACAGGGCCGTTCAGTAAAATTCCAGGATTGGGGAAAATTCATAGACAGGATAGCAAATAAATGAATAAGAAATTGAATATTTAGCCATTAACGAGGTCAAAGGAAACTCAATGCATAGGTACCTCATTCAGAATACGCTATAAAGGGGCTCACTATGACACTATGACAGTTTTGTTTTGTTTTTTTTTGATATTTCGTAAGCAGAACGCATCGAGAATATGCTGTTAAAAAATTAGACCTAAATTCGAAGTAATTAAAAAGCTTCAGCTCATAATCGCCGACACGTTCTAAACGACTTGTCTGGTCTTGAAACTTCTAGAGCCTTCAACTCATTGCCCAGCAAAATATTTTAACCCTAAGCACTGTAGTTATGGAGATAATGCGGAATAAGTTAAACCTTATACACAGCCACATATTCAAAGAGTAGTTGAAAAAAATCTCTCCTGTAAAAATTAATTTTTGTAACATACGATCATTTTGCGAAAATATATTTTATATTTTTTAGGATTAGATTTTCGATCCATTTTTTTCTGAAGCTAGCCATTTTATTTTTGTTTTCAATTTAAATATTACTTTTAGTTGGGGTGATAACGACAGACCTACTTAACAATAATCCATTCGATTTTTTTTTGACTCAAACAACGTGAACAGACGATATCACGTCCCCCAGTGACCTACTTTTTTGAGTCCACTTTCATTAAATTTATATAAATATATATATGTATTTTGTATTTTATGCAGTAAAAAATACAAACAAAAACATTTAAATTGCAGAATTTTACAGTCTTCAAAAAAGTCTTTAAAAAAATCCAAAAAAAGGGCAAATTTATGGGTTCACATAAGAAAAAAATGGGCACACACTGCGTATGAGCGATTTCTTTCGTATCAACCCAGTTGTAAAATTAAGCATGCATGCCCGTAGTTTTCATAATTCATGCGTTCCCCTACTGCAAAAAAGCATGCATGCCCGTAGTATTCATGATTCATGCGTTCCTTTGCTGCAAAAAAGCATGCATGCCCGTAGTATTCATGATTCATGCGTTCCTTTGCTGCAAAAAATCATGCATGCCCGTAGCATTCATGATTCATGCGTTGATAATCATGCATGATGCGTGGATTTCATGTTCACATTCTGATCGCCGCGCCGCCGAAGGGAAGCTAGCCTAGTGCTTAAATGCTAGGTCTTCCAGCCGACTGAGCCGGGTTCGAGCCCTGGCTCTGTTGAGAAAAAAAAAATTTTTTTTAATTATCTAAGTTTTTTTTTTATTTTTTCATTTTAATTGATTTTTTTTAATTGAAAATCTTGCAACAAAATATTTTTTTTTTAATTTTTCCCATATTAAAATGTTTTTTTAAAAATTTGCTGAGAATAAATTTTTTTTCTTTGAAAATTCTATGCGCGCGTTTCAAAGCAAACTTGATCAACAAAAAACTCAAGTTAGCGTTTTGACAAGAAAATTCAATTTGCCTATACAGTGTAATGGTAAAGACACCGAATTACCAACCGAGCGGTCAGTGGTTCGATTCTCGGACGAGACGAAAAAAATAAAAAAAGTTAGAAAAGTAAAAAGTTTATATAAATAAAGAAAAAAAGCAAAATAAGAAAAAAAAAAAACAAAACATTAAAAATAAAATTTTTTTTTATAATTTTATTTCATTTTCAAAAAACAAAATAACATTGTTGAACCATTCGTGGGAACACATGTTTCATGTGTTCTCAAGCATTGTTGAATCATGCATAGTAGGGAACACATATTTCATGGGTTCCCAAGCATTGATAAAACATTTTTCGTCTATGCATGATTTCCTATGACAAGCCTTAAGAAAAAGAAATGAATAGGCATGGAAGGTTGGCATGCATGCAAAGCACCCTTAGGAGGCATGATTCATGCATCTTTCATGAATATTTTTACAACTGGGAAGCAAATAGCCACACGTA
This sequence comes from Chlorops oryzae, assembly GCA_020466095.1. Classification (NCBI taxonomy): domain Eukaryota; kingdom Metazoa; phylum Arthropoda; class Insecta; order Diptera; family Chloropidae; genus Chlorops; species Chlorops oryzae. Next base: position 104,754,377 of record CM035807.1, read on the forward strand.
TACGTAGAGTCGTTCTCTTCGCTTAATATCATAAGTTAGCCTTTTTATGAAAGAAAAAAAGTACCCCAATAAGTTCTTCGGATACAAAAAAAAGCAGAAAATGCCTCACCAGGGACAATAAATGTGTCATTTTGAAATCGTTATTGGTTAAATCAAGCCAAAATGATAAAAAAAAAAAAAAGGATTCCGCCGCAAAACACAAAAGTATAAAAAATTTATTTCAAAATTTCTCCGACTTGGTTTTTGCTTTTTGTGCGCTCACTACCAATTGCTCGTGAGGACGAAGTAAAGGAAAAGAAGTTTCACAATTAGTGCGTCAACTTGAGTTCTTGTGCGGATATTAAACACGACAATCAGATTAACTCTATCACAAGCCAAAGCAAACATGAAAAAAGTAATCAAAACTTTGTTTCTCGCATAAGTTGCACGGACACACAGTGTTCGACACACCGGAAATACACGTGTTGAAGTGTCAACTTAACGTTACATGAACAAACGAATATGTGCGATATACATATGCATGTATGTATGTATTTATTTCAGCTCTAGATTACATAAACCGTCTGGCTTCAAATATTTACACTCTTTGACCGCATTTAATTGCGGAAGTGTAATGTTGACACGTAGCCTTTCATTTTGTTGATACCTGAACACACGATTGCGGATATGCGGATGCGATGCGAAATGCGATGGTTACGTAGGTATGTCGAATGGTACAACATTATAGACTAGACATGAGAACTCTTCAAAAGTTTAAAGTGAAACCATATCCACACTAAAGTTGAAAATATTTGTGTTCATAAGATGTACTTAAAGAGAATGACTTTATTTGCAGAAGCAGCAGCAGCAGCAGCGGCGGCGAGCAGCGGCATCAGGTTTGTTCAAAGATGAAAACGACAGGGAAGCAGATGCTGATAATGATGATGATGACAAATCCGCTAGATAAACACACATATAAGCGGGTATACAAGGATACTCGAGCGTGAATTTAAGTACCTTCTTCTTAGTGCGGCGTGGCTTTAACTAAAACAAGAAGAACAACAACAAAAACAACAACAACAACAACGAGAAAGGAAAACAAAAACAGTGCGAATCGTTCAAAGAAAATAACGAAGGAACAATGACACCCAAGACATGCGAAGACAATCGTAATGAGGATAAGCAAAGCAAGAACCAGGAAGACTCACAGATACTTGATGACGTTGGCGGTGGATGAACTGTTCTGCGATTATTCTACCTATCTATTGATGCCTTATGTCACTAGGTACTTAAAGTTTTTCTAAATTTCGAGAAAGGAATTCATGCTGTCAGCTCTGGGTCCTAGTCAAGAGATTTAAGAAGTTTTGTTTTTAGAAATTAATTCATAAGTTTGAAGACAAAATGCGTTCAACATGATTGCTCCTGTTTCAATCGGAACCGTTGTGTATCGAATTTTCTATACCCAATCTTCCAAATTCTTTCCTATCCCAAGGGAAAAATACATCTTTAAGGACAATTTCAATTGGAAATGGGCAAAGAATATTGCGAAAAAAAGGCTTACATCTGACAACGAAGACACACACACATATTTAAGCATTGGCCTCTGTTTTTGGGCCGTTCAAAACTTTATGTCAAAGTTTTTATTCGACTAAAGTTCATAAAAAAGGGCACATTTGATATGTTTTTCTTGTGGCATACTTAACTTCCTCCGTTCTAAAATGAAACGATTCTGCGTTACCCTTATGCCCAATAGAAGTTATTTGAGTGGGGATATTTTATTTATTTATGCTTTCTTTTTTTCGGAAATACAATTCCCAAAGTGTGACATATGGGGTTTCCATTGCATAAGAGAGAAATTTTGGAAAACTATAAATGGAAATTAAGTTGGAATTGGTTATTGATATTCATTTGAGGAGCCTTTTTTTTTGTTGGTTCTTTGGATGCAAGAAATTATATCAAAATTCTAATAACAACATGTTATACATAAGAATAATAAATAATATTCATTCCTTGAATATCGGTAATTTCAGTATCTTATTTTATTTTATCTAAGAATGGTTCAACAGATTGGTTCTCTAAAATCGAGCGAGAGAAGCCGAAAACTTTATTTATTAATCCATTGAAATTTTTTATCGTTTTAAATTACTCTGGTATGCAGTTTGAGTCAAAAAAAAAGAAACTATTTTGATTGAAATAATACGTTGTTGAAAAAATTTCACTTAATGTCTGGGCGGTGCCTTCGCAGCATTTGGAAAGCTCTGTTTATACTTGCATGCTCTTCCAGGTGCTTGCGACTTTAATTAAGCTCTTTAGCTTTTACTTTCTTTACCAACTTGTCTCTAGTCTAACTACCTTTCAATTCTATTCTCTTATATCTTCATTTTATTACAAGCACTGCCACCTTATTCCGCATAAATTAACGATGGAATGACCTTCAGCAAGTATTTAAGCATTTGCCTAATTGAAGCCGGAGAGCGCTCATTCATTAGGAGCTTTGCTCATAAATCATCGTGTTGTATGGTAATTTTTTGCTGTGCAATATTTTTGTATAAAAGGTTTACCGCTCTATCTGTTTGAAAAATTAGTATACTATCAATTTTCGAAAGATATTTGTGAATCCAAAATGGATATTCTCTTGAAATTGAGATTTTATTGAAAACAATTCTATTTGAAAATAATTTGTTTTATAATACCCTACGTAAGCACGGTATATTAGTTTTGTGCGAATCTTGTTTTAATAGTTTCTAAGCATTGGAACAATTACTCACATAATTTATGAACCCTTTAAATCTCAGAGGAATTTGAAAAGCTTTTCCTGTCCTGCGCTAACATTCAACATTCATGATTGCATACAAAATTTTAAATTGAATTCTGCCTTGATGCAGATGAGCGGACAATTTAAACATGACATGGGCGCATGCATACCATTACACATTCTCAATTACAACAGTAACGCAAAATGGCAATTTATGCAAATGATGTGCGCGCACAATGCATGAAAAACAAAACAAAAAAAAAAATATTTAAAAAAAATTTCAATTCACAAAAAATTCGAAGAGCGCCAATTGTGATTTCATGACATTTCATAGGCAGAAAACGAAAAGCTCTTTACATAACCATGACTTTAAATTTTTAAATCCGAGAATATCTTTGAGCCCCTTGAGTCTCGAAAGCACAATGCTTCGTCAGCAACAAAAGGCTTCTAACATCAAAGGAGCCGATGACAATAAAAGGAAAAAAAAACCAAAAAAAAAAAAAAAGTAAAAGTGAAGTTCAGTCTAAAAAAAAAACGAGAACACACGCACGAACAGAAAAGCGCGGATAAATGCTTTGACATCGTGTTAGCAAGACCGAATTTCGTAGCTTTGGAGAAGTTTCAAATTGATGGGGCCATTTCGCGCCGAAAGAGAATAGAAGAAAGTAAAAACAAAGGAGCCGTGCACTGAGGGACGTATACGTAACGATTTCATTGCGTATACTACATGAGGCCCCATATGCTTCTTCGATAGTCATCGTAGAAATGTCGTAAAAACAGGATTGGCAATAAAATTGAAAATGTATACATATATAGAAAAATATGAATGGAGAATTTTCATTGGGCATTAAATTCATTGAAACCATTTCATTAAGGATATAAAGCCAATTTTGTGTACAACTTCATTTCGTTTCCCTGAAGTAATATTTCAACCTGATACCCGATGCAGCCTGAAAAAATACGAACAATAAGTGTAATGGTTTTTTTTTTTGCATAAAACAAGACGAAGAAACCATTATCTCTCATCAGGTTTGGACTTTAAGCTTACAAAAAAAAAAATTGAGCGAAATAAAACTCTAAGCAAGTTCGAAATCGACCACACTTGCTTTCCAAAAATTCGGCAATTTTGAAAAACGTGTTTTTTTCGATTGCCTAAAATTAATATAATTTTCATAAAAATGAAATTTTTGATCCTAAGCTAGACTTAAATACGGAAAAACTTCCTGAGAATTATAGAAAAAAAAACAAGTTAGATTAAGAATGAAAAATTTTAATAAGTAAAAAACTTTCAAACGCAGCGGGAACGAGAAAAAAGAGGAAAAGCCTTTTCTGAGAAGAAAAGCATCAAGAAACTTGTTTTTACACGCAGCGCAACAAATGTCTGAACTACTTCTGCAACAGCTTTGGCAACAAAAACTTAAAGACGGAAACAGAAGCGCCGAAGGATCTTTAGAAGATAATTTAGAAGAAACATTTATTCAGAGGAAATTCCTCAATTTCTTTCGCTATGATTAGCCTTTGCAACTTGTGTTGGCGCATTAATTTGAAAAAGTTTCTTATTTGGACAAGAGGCAAAAGTTAAAAGTGATTTGACCCATATTTTTTGTTCTCATATTAAAGATGAATTGAAGTTAATAAAACAACAAAGCATTTCTTATTATTCTCCAGCCAAAAGGAAACTCTTTTCTGGAAAGCACTGATCTAATGCTACAGAGTCCTCGAAGTTCAGATCATATGTGTAAAAGAATAAAAATTCTATACACTAGCAAAAACATATCGATAAAAATAAATGCCAGAAATTGAGCCCTAGCTTCCACCACCAGAAAATTTCAGTCCTATCCTTACCCATAATATTTTCCTTTTTTACAAAAAATAAACTAGACAAAGAAAACAGTTTCCTTTTGATTAAAGTACCTAAATGTATGAATGCAAGGCGATTGTGTGCGACGCCATCGTTAGGAGAAAATTTTAATAAAGCGGAAATAACAAGAAAAAAAGGTCAGCTCTTTTTTCTAGTTTCTCAGTGAGTGTTTCGTGTCGATATTGTTGAATATCCTTGCAACCTTGAAGGCTGTTTTCAGCGATAACGCATTCGAAAGAAATAAACATTGAAAACTTATTAAACTCGGCTTGTCACTATAATGAAGAGAACTCTTGAAACCAGAATGGGAAAAACTACCCTTACAATAATTGAAGGATTTATCAAGTCTTTAATCAGTCGACTAATCCCAATGTCCGAATTGGATCCAACACAATTTGCAATTATATATTGAGGGTAATAAAGAGCAAGGTCATTGTTTGTGGCCAAGCATAAAGCACAGTTTAGTTATCCAGCCGAATGACTTTTGCAGCCGTAATCACCTGCTGTCATTGCCATTGTGAACCGAAACGTTTCAACGTTGGCAGCGGCCAACTGATGTGAACAAAGCACGGCACGTTTGGACTTTTTTTTAGACATACAAAGGATGGCAAAGGCTCATTGTCTTTCGTCGGCATCTACGTGCTATATTTTGGTCTTTTGTCTTTAATTTCGATGGCTTTAATACAAAACGATGCTCCGCGTCACGCCAACAGAATGACTGATATATTGACAGTTTTCAAAGTGCAGCAATTTACTTTTAGATCTTTTTTTTGCCTAGACGACACAATTGAGCACGCAGAGCCGTGCGTGGGAAAACATACAATTCATGGAGTAAATAATTTGATGGTTTCTAAATTTTAAAGAGACGAAATTATGAATGATTTTTGTCATTTTTTAAATAGATATGTAGGTATCTCATCGAAATCGGTAGAAATTCATCAAATAAAATGACAAAAAATATAGCCGTATTCCATGACCACTTTTAACCAATGCAAGGAAGACTCCTCAGCAATAACTTTTCACAACGAAAATCAATCAATTTTTAAAATTGAAGTCACAAAACCAGAAATTTATTGGTAAAACCAGTGGCCAAGTTGACAAAGAGACTCCGTTCACAATGGCCGTTTCGAGTCTTCGATTTAATTAAGAAAATTCATCACCAAGTGAAACCACGATGCCACATCTTAGCGCAATCTCAACAGGTAACGAACAACTTTGACAGGCCCAAAAATTGTTTTATCCAAATGAAAGCGGTAAATTTTTTTTTTCGTAATGAATGAACATAGAAAATGAAAAAGAAAACAAAATGAAGAAAATTCCCAAATCAAGACGTCGCAAAATATATATGTATACAACATGCTGGGCTAAGTTATCTTTACGCAGTTCATTAACTTCATGATTTATATTCGAAATGAAGGAATTTTTCGAGCATTGATTTAAAAAGGGATAAGAGCCCACAAGAATGACTGTTGCGGCGGCGGCTTCAATTTTTTTTTTTTCTTTTCTTTCTCGTTTAACCTTTGACTATTTTGCTTAGTCAATTTCTTCACCTTGGGAATTCATCTTAAATGCTCAAGAGCTTGAGAGTAACGATAGAAAGGTTAAGACGATTTTCCAGTTGATAGGCAGCGGGAATATTACTTGAGATGTATGATAAATATGCAGCGGCGGGAGTTAAAAAAATTAATAAATAATGCTGATATATAAATAATTCCTTATCTGATTTTCAATTAATAAGAAATTGTTAAACACTTTGTCCTAAAATATGAAAATCAACTAACAAAAAAGTTTTTATGAACTCAAAATCGAGGGGGCACATCAATAAAGAATGTATGAGTATTAAGCAGCCTTACGAGTATTTTCCATGTGAAGTCTGACCGCAAAACCAAGAATAAAGTTTAGTTTGAATAATGAATACAAATATGAAAATAAACATTCAAACTATGAACATACGAAACTGTAATTAATGCGCTACTCAATTACAAGAAATAAAGGACTTAACAATGATAAATTTGTAGGACGTCATTACAACAGCAAATCGGCACCTCGTGAAGTCCTCTGGGTATGATTTTGTGACAAAATATTACGTTTTTGTGCTGTGTGTTGCTGTGATATGCTCTCTGTTTATTGCAACAAATTTAGTTTTCCTTTTTTTTGATTTATGTCGGAGGACAAACGAGATAAAAACACTGTCAAGTATAACTAGCAGTGGTGGCCAACCGCGCGGCCGCGGAAAATATCCAATGAAGGGAAATATGTACACAAACTTTGAACTACAGTCGAAACTCTCAATAACGAACCTCTATATAACAAATTTCTGTCAAGACTTTTTGGCTATATTTTTTGGCTGCCTTTTTTCTTCTTATAACGAATTCTCTCTATAACGAATCTTTCTATCCAAATAGCAACAAAACTCTGCTTCACCCAACTCTGATGCACCCTTACTAGCAAAAAGCTTGGCCAGCCCTGATGTATTCCTTCTCGCTGTTTTCAAATTTTAATAACAAAGCAGTTCATTCACATTATTCCGCTCAATCGCTATTCGTGGGAAAAATTAACAAAAATTTTATTTATTCTAAATTTCCGTCCGTTTATTAGGGAGACAGGCAGTCGCTCGGTATTGCAACTCTGTGTGTGGCTTCTGGCGACCGTACTGGCAATTCGCCCAGTGTTGCATTATCGCGCGACTGTCGCTTTAATCTAAATACGCACATTGATGAAATTTATTCAAAAATATTGTCCTGTCAGAAAAAAAAAAAAATTTGTTTTTTAATTTTCACTCGTTATTGAGATCCTGGACACGTTCAAATAACATGGAAACAATTTTTTCAAACGCTTATTATTTAGAGTGAAAACAAACTTGTTTGGTTAACATGAAATAAATAAATGCCCATTTAAAAGTTTATTGATTTTAAAGCCTTTAAAAACTTTTTCCTTTAAATCCGGCTTAAGCTTGTGTATGTGTGGTTGTGTGTTTGTCGAAATCAATAGATTGAAATATTACATCACATTGCCATTCGGAGTTTTTAAAAATAAATAATAAAAAATACGAACGATTTTATTATTCAAATTTCCTCCGTTTTTAGGACACATCGTTCGATTGAAAATCTTGTGTCTCGACTTTTTCTTCGCGTGTTCTTCGACGGACTTTCTTATTTCGCATTTAAATTTATTAAAAATTTCCTAAATAAAAGAAATTGTAATATAATGATTTATTAATCTACGTTCAAATGAACGTGTTTTCAACGCTTTTATTGATGAACAAATTAAATAAATAATATGCCTTTAAAGTTTTTATTTAACTTTTTCTTAATCTTATTTTTAGTTGATTTTTGTGAATCAATATTGAATATATCATCCTTCGATTTTTAAACGATTTATTAAATTCGAAGTTCATGTAAAGTTCAACTTCTTTTACAGTAGGTTCTATTTTACCATTAATCATGAAGTAATTTTTCTTGAAGTACAAAAATTTTTCATATTCTCATCTTTTAAATTGATATTGATATCATCCTCGAAACCACTTATTTGAACTGGCGGCCATGATTTCTCCAGTTCAATTCGACCGATTTTATTGAAACAAAGTGGATTCGACGCAGAATTGTCACCATTATGGCTGGACTCTCATTCATAATTTAAACAAATTTTTTAATATTTTTTTTTTACACTGAACTACAAAAAAGTTTACCCAAAATCGATGCGTCATTTTTCAATGACCACCATTTTGTCAAAAAAAATCGCAAAATGATTTTCGAGGGTCCGGCCATAATGACATCTATACTGATTATAACCCCGTTTTGCTTTTTACTTTCGGACAACTTGGGGACGAGAAATCGTGGCCACCAGAACTACAACCTTTTTTGAAGTCTACTCATTGTCGGTCGAGAACATTTTGAACCGCCCTCAGATCAAAAATGTGTTTCTTTACTAATTTTCACCAATTCTGAACACAATAAAAAAAAATTTTTAAAATCTCTTTCCGTGGTCTGTCAGTAATTTAAAAAAAAAATGGTTCGAAGACAGCCTCGCAAAGAAATTATGAGCTTTGTTTTTCTCGCTCTATCAAATTTATATATACGAATTTATCTTTTAAGCCAAAGATCAGTACATATTCAAGTATTTTATTTACACAAATTTAATACCCTTTTAAAAAATACCAGAAAACAATACACCAAAATTCCACCACACACAAAAACCAAAACAAAGCTCTGCATTTATAATTAATAAATACTAAAAGCTTTTGCCAAAAATAACAAAAATTCTCGAACATTGTATTTATGAGGAATTTTTTTTTGGTTTTTTTTTTTTTTTTTTTTTGCATAAAACAAGCGGAGAAACAAATGTTTACGTGATCCCAATATGATATAAAATCCACAATACAAAAAAATTCAATGCATCTCGTTTGAGTAAATGTTTCCCCCTCGTGCATTGAGCAACAGTTTTTGTATATAAATCAAAAAATATATCTGGACGACACGTACGAACACAACACCGAATGCCACAGTCAGGGCTTTCGTTCCATATTTGTAATATCGACAACCGCGTGGTCACTAATACTGGGCTTACACTTGTTGCCATGAAAAATGCTATCAGCAATTGCGTTACATTGCTCAAACATTGCCACACAAAATACTCGCATGTAGCAAGAATGTTTTACGAATTGTAAATGTGTAGTTAAGAAGGACATAACTGTTTTTTTCCCCTTGTTATCTTTAATGATTCATATAGTTAAACGACAAAGCTACTTAAACGTTACACCAAAATAAATTAACACCGAACGGAAACTGGACACCATTAACAGTAAATCTTGAATTATACTATCAGGGATAAATGGAACATCTTAAAGAGAAAATTAGAAAGGAAAAGTGAAGTAATGCAATTTAATCTTTTGAAGAAAAATTTTTCACCTTTTTATTGCTTAGCTTTCAATTTAATATTAAACATTTTTTTTTTTTTATATAATGACGGTCTTTTGGAATAAATTTTCCGTTCATTAAGGCTTCATAGTTGGCATTCAAATAAAGAGTCCTACGTTCATACGTGACGTCAAGAGGCAATACATTAGATCCAAAAATAGAAATACACGATAAAAAAAATTCTCACGAAATTACTGAAGGACGAATTCCAAACGAAAATTGATGATGGAAAAGCCTCAAGCGCTCTAAACGTTTTCATAATCGCTTTATACCCTAAAGCCAAAAGCTATCTCAGCTGGATGAATGCTTGTCAATTGTCTTAGCATTCCATGCCCACGTATACGCAACGCACGTTCCATATACAAAGGTACAGCCAGTGATTTTGTTGGCATATGATTAGAAGGGAATTTAGGACGGAAATTTCCATTTACTTATCATTAGAAAGCTTATTCCTTGAATTTCCTTAAAGCTATCAGACATTCTAAGGCTTTGAATGATACAGTTCGCAAAATTCTCTATTGAAGCGTCGCTCATTTTGTGCATTTAATCAATTTGATATCCCCATTTTTGAAGATGTCAGACATTTGGCGCTTCAGTGAAATACAATTCTTTACTTTCGATCACATCCTCAGCATGTCTTCATAAAATCTCAAAATAAAATAAAAATAAAATTTCCATAAATTTTTCGCTAAGTCTATGAGAGCAATTCAGCTACTCCCATGCTATCTTCATAAACTAGGAAGGATGATGATTGAAAAAGCTGTTCAAATAATTTAATCAATTTAAAGATCTCAGTCGATGATAATTTTGATAACGAAGCAAATGATGACAAGCGAAACGAAATCAAAGGAAGACCGAGAATATAGGCGAACTTATTTAGAGCGCCATTTAAGCATAAATTATTGAAAAGTCGACTACAGAAGTTAAATTGGTCTTGCAAAAGCCGCCAATACGGCATTAGCCAGCCATGCACATGAACACTGAACATTGAACACTTAACATCGAACACTGGAGCGCGTTTAATAAAATTATGGAAGAAATTATAAACAGCTGTGCTAGCTACGATGGCGCTCACTTCCGTTTCCGCCTTTTGATTTTGCTTTTACTCAGCATCACTTATTTATTTATTTGACATTTACTGTAAACGATCTTGATTGGCATAAAACTGAAAAAGCAAAAGAAGCGCTCAAATATCATCATGTCGAACTTAAGGCGCTTTACGCCAAAGACGTAGACGTGCTTACACTGAAAGAAATATCGGCAGTAATATTGAATAAAAATTTTCGTAAATATTTGAATACGAATTTTAGTCAATATAACGAATTTTCTTCATGCTGACGAAAATATTTGTTATATTGCAGAAATTTTGTGAATGGAACGAAAAAAAATTCTTCAATATGAGTTAAATAGTTTAATCAATATAACAAAATTTCTTCATAGGTACGAAAACATTTCTTCATACTGAAGAAATTTTCTTACATATGACAAAAGCTTTCGTAGGACATTTTAAAATTAGAATTTTCGTATAAATGAAGAAATTTCTTCAATATGACGTAATTTGTTTGTTGATATGAAGAAATTTCGTTAATATAACAAAACGTATTCGTGAATATAGAGTAATTAATTTCGTAAATATGAAGAAATTTTTTCAATATGACGAAAAAATTGTCTTAAAATTAATTTATATATTAAATATAACGAATTTATTTCGTATTAATAAAGAAATTGCTTCAATATGACTAATGTAAATCTTGAAATATGAAGAAATTCTTCAATATTACGAAAAAGTTAATATTTTTAAGAAGTTCTTGGGGTTGATGAGTCTTAAGGCAGAAGATTCAGCGTCATAAGCAAAGATCGTTCATGAAGTGAAAACGCGTTTTTTATGGAAGCAGAGAAATTGTATTTAATTTGAAAGTTGAATGAAAATATTGCTCGCGTTCAAAATCGCAGAAAATTTGATAGGTGTGTATTAATTCATATATATGTTATATGCGAAGTCTTCCGTTTCTAATAAACTCAAATTTTTTAAAGTGCCACATTGACGGGGAGACGCTTCTGCATATGAGTGAGGTTCATATTTCGATCCGGTGACACTGGAAGTTGATACGCTGAAAACACTATAGAAAATACAAGTAAGTATAACAATTGATGCTATATTGCTAAATTTGTTTAATGAAGTGGATGAAATTAACCGACAATTATTTATTTATTTCAGGGAATTTGCTTGTAGATGGATTCTGATGAGTGTGGGAAAGAAGAAGATATGTTAAAAAGAGAAATGGGCATAGAACAGCAAATATTAAATAAATATAGGATAATTATATCAATAAAAAATAATAAATAATAAAAAATTATAAATAATAAATTATAAATAATAAATAATAAATAATAAATAATAAATAATAAATAATAAATAATAAATAATAAATAATAAATAATAAATAATAAATAATAAATAATAAATAATAAATAATAAATAATAAATAATAAATAATAAATAATAAATAATAAATAATAAATAATAAATAATAAATAAATAATAAATAATAAAAATAATAAATAATAAATAATAAATAATAAATAATAAATAATAAATAATAAATAATAAATAATAAATAATAAATAATAAATAAATAATAAAATAATAAATAATAAATAATAAATAATAAATAATAAATAATAAATAATAAATAATAAATAATAAATAATAAATAATAAATAATAAATAATAAATAATAAATAATAAATAATAAATAATAAATAATAAATAATAAATAATAAATAATAAATAATAAATAATAAATAATAAATAATAAATAATAAATAATAAATAATAAATAATAATAATAAATAATAAATAATAAATAATAAATAATAAATAATAAATAATAAATAATAAATAATAAATAATAAATAATAAATAATAAATAATAAATAATAAATAATAAATAATAAATAATAAATAAATAATAAAATGAAAAATAAAAATTAACAAATAATAAGCAATAAATAAAATAATAAATGATAAATAAAATAAGTATATTATTTATGTATAAACTATTAGGGTTTATTTATTATTATCGTATGCTGACTACAATAACCGAACTACAAGATGAACTTAAAGGAATTCATACAAACTACAAGACGAATTACCCTGATGTCCCAAAAAATGGCAAAACCTATATTGAGCACCAGAAAATCGCAAAACCTATACTGAGCACCACACACAAAACATAAACCTTATTCCCAAAAACCTTATTATCAAAAAATGTAATAAAATGAAAAAAATACTATGATAACGAAGCAGGGTTGCGTATTTCAATAAATTTCTTCATATTGAAGAAAATCGTTCGTAATATTGAAGAAATTTATTCAATATCAATAATTATTTTCGTAGATATGAAGAAATTTCTTCAATATAACGAAGCAGGGTTGCGTATTTCAATAAATTTCTTCATATTGAAGAAAATCGTTCGTAATATTGAAGAAATTTATTCAATATCAATAATTACTTTCGTAGATATGAAAAAATTTCTTCAATATAACGAATTTTTTTTCCTGATTTGAATTTCTTCTAATTGAATATCGTCTTTATTCATATCTATTGCTTTTTTTAGTTAGCTCTATTTTTACTGCCGTTTCTTCAATAACGCAGCCCACTTCTTCAATATTACCTACGGATTTTTTTCGGTGTATGACACACACTCAAAGTTAAAAAGTTGTGGTTTATTTATAGGCATACATGAAGGTGTGTGTATGCATTAAATCGATGCTTAATATGAAATGATTGCGCAAGTTAATAAGCTTCCTTCCGATTTGAAAGAAACTCACGGAAATGGATGTGGTTAGACCATGAATTTTGTGCCGAATTTTTCGAAGCGGTTATTCGAAATGAAACAAACAATGACTTATTGTTTATAAAACAAGGAATATAGAAAATTTATTTTTAAATTTTACACTGAGAAAATTTTTGGCGCAAAAAATAAAACAAAAATTTAAATATTTTTTTCAATGTATTTCAGTTTTTGTAAAACCTTTTGAATGTTTAAAAAAAATACCTTGTTTTATTAGCAATAATTCACCGTTTGTTTCATCTTTTTATCTTAATTATTTTTGGAGATATTAAATTTTTAAAAACATGCCGTATGAGTAATGTGTTTTGTATAATTTGTACTGGATATTAGTACTAGAGCATCTATGTGCACCTGTTATTTTTTGAATATCTCACTTTTGCTCCATTTAGTTTGAATGAAACTTTTTTTAAATGAAAGCAAATACTTAGAGGTATTTAAAAAAAATTTGTAGAGTGGCGTCAAACTGGGAATACACTGAAAAAAATTGTTAAAATTATCTTTTTAGTTTTGTGGAAAAATTTTTCTCAGTGTAAAAATTAAAAAAAAATTTTTTTGATTTCCTGTTATATTAGCAATCGGCCAACGTTTGTTTCATATTCTTATCTTAATTAGTTTTTGAGATATAAAATTTTGAAAAAAGGCTTATTAAAAAAGGATTTTCAATGATATTTCAAGGACCGTTCAAAATAAAAATCTAAAAAGTAGTCTCCAAAATTTAAAATTCCTTTCATGATGCCGCAACCCGCCAGACCCTTAGGTTTTACGGCTTCAAAAACTAAAGATTCATTTATGTATGTAAATTTTTTTCATTTTAATTATTGAATTAAAATTCTATAAATTTCAAATTGCTCATCGAATATTTTCCCTTAAATTCAGTCAAAGTGTTTTCAGTCATTATGTTTTTGAAATAAAATTGCATTGAAACATGCATGGTGGGAGTTTAATGAAACCCCATGAAGTATGCAACGGTTTTTTTTTTTGGTTCGTTCGAACATCAAACATATGCCGAGTTGTAAGACAACATGCGGACAGATTTTATTCGAACTGGCATCTGACATCAAACATTCGAACGTGCTCTGACAAGTTGCATGTTGTATACACTCTTAAAAATTGATATCAACAAGTCAGACAATATTTTATTATTATTTCGTTTCCGAAAAGTCCAAGCCAAGGAGAAAATTTGGATCCTTTGTATATTGGGAGAATCATGCTCTCTAAATACCAACACGCATTCATATAGATATTAATTCTCAAAGATTGGAATCTTCCAAGAAGAGCGACAGCCTGCTGGCCACCCAATCTCCAAAGGTAATCAGTTTCAAAGCAGCTTTTCTAAAACCGTTTGAGTTTCATCAGTAGATTCTCCAGGAACCAGCTCACTGTTCCTTCTTTTTTTCATAAATCATACAAGGGTTCGCATGCGATCAAGGGTTAAATTCCTCTTATCTCTGTCAGACAATTACTATGAAACCTTTTTTAGTCGAACTTCATTCAATTCACTTTACAATCAGCTCTAAGCGCAGGAAGCTAAAGCATTCAGCCTCAATGAGAAGGGCAGCCCCAAGTGGGTGGGGTGCTCTTTCAAAGACGTATAGTAAGCGTACGCAAACATTATCTTAAAAAAAAAGGGTTCTGCTGAATATTATCATCGCGTGCGAAGACATTAAGCCAACGGAAGTTCATATGTCTACCCCCGATTCTGTCCGAACGCCAAAAACCAGATTTCTACGCACGTCTCGCGTTAAAACACGACTCCGTAATATGAAGCGCTCCAGCTACTATCCGAGATAACGCAAAAGAGTATTTGGCGTATAGGTTTCAGGAAAAACCACAATCCCATATGAATTTCCACCAACAACATTAACAGTTACCGTTATACCCGCTTTGCATGGCAGCCAACCCGTATCTGCGATATAGGCTCACACACTTACCGCACACCAGACTACACACACAAACATACCCACACACACAGAACAGGTGAGGGAATTAAGGGACTGTGACACAAAGCAATCACAACATAACAGATTTGTGTAGCGTTGTGGAAATGGTTAGAACAGCGCCGTCCACCTTGCATTGTGAGGTATTTTATTGGAACGAAGCCGATCTAGCAGTAGCATGCAATGCATGCTCACGGTTTTTGGGAGCTTCAGGACTCTCCACTCGGTTGCAACAAAAGTGCTTTACCAATGATGGGAGTCCATGTGAAGAGTCCTGCATGCATTGGACGGACAAAGGTCATTCTAGGAACACGACATTTGCTTTGAGATTATCTAAAATGATGAAGGCATGAATGTGTACACACAGGTGTCCGCTTTCTTCGAGCCTTTGGACTGCTTCTCCGAATTTTCCGCCTGTTGTTTGGCCAAGAGGAAAGTGTCCAGCGTTGATGACTGTTGACAAATCAAATTAAAACGGGGAAGGCATATTCCAGGGCATGGTATACTAGGTACATTCATATATGTATCTTACTATATATTCGCTCAAGCCGTTTGTGCAGCGTTTGTACAGCAATGTACATAAATGTCATATCCTGAAGGGTTTTTGTTTATAAGTTTGCCTTGTTAAGTATTGATTTGTTTATTTGTTTGTCGACACAATTATATGGTTCGGTGTCATACGAAATTGAGCGTTACAGGCCATCCAGTTCAACACTTCTTTGACTAAAATATCAAAACTTTAATGAAATAAATATTTCTTTGACCAAAAGAGATATTCGTTCTTTGTTCTACTTTGTTCCTTTGCTCCCACAGGAACTCAGAGCACCTTGATTATTAAAAGAAATAAAAATAAAAAAAATCACAAGCCAAGCCGTTTGTTGCAAATTTTTGCAATGAAGAGAAACAAGGCACATGGGGCAAAAGCAGAAAAGTAGCCTACATATATTCAAATAAAAATTTATACGAATTTTTCTGTCCCATCCCAGTTCCCAACTGCATTGTGCATCGAAAGAACTGGACTTTCGATTCGAAGGAATGAATGTAAGAGACTAACAAGAACATTTTACTACGCAATGAATTTCGATACTGACAGGCGCAACAGAACAAATGAATTGTGGCACTTTCGTCGATTTGAATTTCTGCAAAAAGGCAAAGAACATGGAACTGGTATTTTCATACGTAGGTATTTGTTGTTGCCCTTGCACTTTTCAGATAAAAGTTGAAAAAGTTTTCCATGTAAGAAGTGTAAAACATAAGGTTAAGAAAAATTTCCTGGAAAGAAACAATAAAATCGTATCCAGCAAGGATTCTTCGAAGACACATTCTTACGCCAAGAAGTATGCAACAAGTACAGGTGTCGTGTATATAGATCGTTACCTTTCTCGGTAAAAATAGTCACACATTTTTTGAGGTCATCAAATCTAAACTAATTTTTTTACTGCAGTTCCTAAATTTAGCTTTGTCAGATTGGCTTCAGTTCAATTTTAAGTCGATCTCGATAGGTGTGGCCGTGATTAAGTGAAGCTACTTATAGCCGTATCTCGTAAAGCGTTTAAAGTTTTACTTTTTTCCTGTCTATAGCAAAGTTTTAGACTTGGAAGAAATAACTGCAGTGGTAACCGACTCGAAAAAACTCCAAACAGTAGGTGGAAATAGCAAATATCTCCAAAAACTTAAACATTTTAACATTTCTGACCCATAGCTTCCAAAACGGTACGAAAATTTGGAAATATTTTTTTTATTAAAATAAAGAAAGAATATAACTGGACAACATCTTCAAACACACTTACTACATCCGAGTTCTCGTTGAAACCGTTCAGTGACAGCAAAGTTGAAAGTTTTTTACAGATAATTTAAAACAAGTCCTCTCAATGATTATCTTTGAAAAGAAATTAATGACCAATAACCAAATGTTTTGAAGAATAATTTTTGTGAGCTTTTTGGTCCTTAGGTGCGATGTAAATAAAAACAACTTTATTTCATCATTTTGCCCAACGTTTCGTTCCTTTTTGCGAACCTCTTCTTTGAACTTTGGGCACCTAAAGTTACGTGATCTCTTGTGACATATCACAAAATGATAAGAGACTAAAATGCCATTTAACAGTAGGGAAAACTCATAGCATCGACAAAGAAGATTTCAATTTTAAGAATAAAACAAGTAAGGGTGTTATAGTCAAGCGAGCCTGACAATAGAATACCCGACACATACACACATGTTCAAATAATTTTTAATATCAAGAGGTGTTTAAGACCATAAGGGGCCCCATATACCGACTTTTGATAGATTTCTTTATGAAAACTGCCCCTTTGCCACGCCCACTTTTCCAATTTTTGTTGAACTATAATCGGAGGCTTAAATATACGCTCAAATTTTAAGTTTCATTAAAATATTTCGAAAAAGGACATTCAAGGACATTTTTTGGAAGGATGTTTAAGGCTACAAAGGAAGCATAAGTGCCAAATTTCGTCCCATTTAAATTTCGGGTGTAGGAGACAATTTTCGAAAACCGCCCTTCTGCACGCCCACTTTTTCAATTTTTGGAAATCATTTACTGGCCTTTAAATATGATCAAATTTCAAATTCCATCCAAATATGTTGAAAAACTTCGATTTAAGAGCAGTTTTTGTGATTTTCGTAACAGACCCTAGTACTGGAGGTACCCCTAAAAATGGTCCGATCGGGTCCATTCTCGAACTTGTTCTTACTCATGTTCCCGTGACCACGCATACCAAATTTTGTCGAGATAGCTCAACTCCTTCGATAAGAAAACTGTATACAAACAGACGGACAGACAAATGCACAGACAGACAGACGGACAGACAGACAGACAGACAGACAGACATGTCTAAATCGAATCTCCTGGCGACGCTGATCATTTCTATATATATTTTGTATAGTCTATCTCAACTGGTTCTGGGTGTTACACACAACCACACAAACGCAATATATTCTCGACACAGAGTGTGTCGGGTATAAATATTCATCCAAAAATTTAAACAATTTTTTAGAGTCCAAACGACAGGAATTTTTAATAACTCCCAAAATATGTAGTAAAGTTAAAACAAATACACACAAACGAATTAAATCATAACCGGGCCGTTCCTGTTGTTTTCCGTCAACTTTCTTGCACCACACAAAGCTGTTCTTTTGTTGGTAATGAGATTTAGACAACTTGATGCAACAAACAACAACCGAAGTAAACAGAATTTCACACAAAAGTTAAGCGATTTACGTATGTAGGATTTAAGGACTAAAATGTTTATGTAAAAAGTTTCGAGATTCTTCGCACAAAGATCTAATAAGCGGCATTTAATTTACATATTTCAAGATTAAAGATGTTGATGAAGGCTTTACTTATGAGACCACGCTGTTAAAGAAACCCCAGGGGGAATTCGACTTCAAGGATAAAGATAAGCGAGGAGTTTTCAGTCAAGCCTGACAGAATGTTTTTGTTTATCTAAAGTATGTAAATATAGAAGCGAATGAAGTATATTTATGGAAGGACTTTTTAAACATATTTCGGTATATTAAAGTGAATAATTAATTTTGGGATCTAAAAATTTCAAACAGCTTTATGACTTCAAGACCTTGTGAACCGTCTTATTGAGACTAAATGAAAGTAAAATGCTCAAAATTAAGCCAACATTTGACGAAAACACTTTTGTCTTCAGGCATTGCATTGAGGATAATGTAAAAAAAAAGTAATTGCACCCATATTCATTTGGGCTGCAATCTTGTGTGTTGGCAAAAACAAATCCCAGAAATTTTCCTCCTCAGACATAGCACTGCATTCGAGAGTGAATTATCTTTGCAACGGCAATAATTCGAAGGCATTCTTTGATCGTTTTACTTTCTTTTTCTACAGCAAATCGCCTGGTCACTTCGTTCTTTTCTTGCGATGCAGTTGTGTATGATGTGCACACTTTATAGACATCGACATCAGCATATTCCATGGGTCGATGAGGAAAAATATTTTTATGCTCAATATTTTTCGAATTATTTTCTTTATTGGATTCTAGAAAAATAACTTCGATTTTCATTTCGATTGAAGGACTTTTGCATAAATGAAATTCCAATGGCTTAGCTTTGCTCTGCGATTGAGCCCTGCTGCCTACTTCGTTCGTTGGGGTCCTCAATAACATGGAAATGAATTTTAAATTCTTTTATTAAATAAATGAATTTAAAAAAAAAAAGCCAGTTTAAGCCTTGGGAAATCGAAAAAGCTCAATTGGAAGCCATATAATATTTTTTCCTGGACGTTTGACAAAATACTTTCAAGCGATTTTCTTTGAAGTTATGCATGCATTTAAAGAATTTTTTTCAACTGTTCAAAAGAAAAATCTTTGCTTTGAATCAGAAATAAATACATTTGTCGGAAAATGCAGAATAATATAATATAATTGTTGTAATTTTTTGAAATAATTACGAGGTTTGAGGAGTAGAAAAGAAGGAAAATTGATTTTCAAACCCATCTATTTTTACTCCCACATATTTTTTTTTTTTTTTTTGAATTACAAAGACCCCAGCGAAAAGTCACTTCATAAGAAACGCAAAAACACGTTATCCTATAAACTCAACAACACCCTCCGAACAATTCTCCTGAATTGAGATTATTGTGCCAACTCGCAGCTTTTCTATGGCGGACAGGCATTAGGTACGTTTATGTAGTTCTCCATTTTGCGGAAAGCAAGCAACGCCAAGCCCATTTCTAGGTGAAGTCATTCGACTTGAGAAGTACAACGAAACCAAAATGGAGGAATGGAAGAAAATAAAACAATAGAAACTTATTAAAGAGCAGGGAGAAAAAAATTGCGTTTTGACCTTCCATTCCTTTAAGGATTTATGTATATGCAAGGACGGCACGATAAGAAACTATCGAGGAAATTTTTTAAGTGCTTGGGTCATAAAAACTTAAGTTAATAGAGAGAAGTTGTTATTTTCCCTTATTGTATTTTTCTTATATTTATGGCAGCTCAAAAATAGTTGTAGCATTTTATGATCCCTTTAGAACGATGTTGAGAATAATTTTTCCAGTTTTGAATAATGCGAATGTATAAATAGAAAACTAAGTACTTATGGAGGATTTTCTTAAAGTCAGTTGAATTCATGAAATCCATTTCGAAGCACTATCAATGTAGTGGATTTTGTGGTGGATTGAATAGAATTTTCCCATCAATTTAATGTCGGGATTGAGCTATGAGCTTCCGAAGAATCAAAAGAATCACTCACAAATAGAAATGCGAGAATCGAAAGTGGGGGAGATTATTTTTATATCGAGTAGAAAAACATAAAACTACATCGCCTTAGCCGCTCTCATTGGAGCTTTTTTTATAGAACATTAGTTTATTGGAGTATAAATTGTTATAGAACAAGTTGAGAATGAGAAGTGAAATCAACGCGCTCTACCGACGTATGTGGAACGTGATAACATTGCTCATACGCCTAATGGGAAAAACTTGTTCGAATTTCAAGATGTTTTTATATAGCTTAAAGTTTTTTTTTCTACATTTAAGGAAATTTGAATGAAGAAAATGTTTATTTGGCAAAACAAGTTTTACTTTAAAGTGGAGATTTACAAAGACGACTTTCTTATTTTTTAGGTAAATTAGCGATATACTTATTCCCAAGAATTGTATGAATACTTCTTTAAGAATGAATTCGTTGAATGTTGCTTTCAGCTGAAGAGATTTTGCAGATTTTCATCATTGTTTTTTCGTTAAAGAGGATTTTGATGTATCAGTATCCAGAGAGGGATACACTATGGTAGCCCCTGGGTTTTTTTAATTCTCTCGTCACCCTAATGTCCTGATTTATACAACACTATGGCCGCATTCTTCTGTAAAAATACCTTTTTTGTCTTATTTGCTGTGGGAAAAATAAAG
Source organism: Chlorops oryzae (assembly GCA_020466095.1). Classification (NCBI taxonomy): domain Eukaryota; kingdom Metazoa; phylum Arthropoda; class Insecta; order Diptera; family Chloropidae; genus Chlorops; species Chlorops oryzae. The sequence goes on from CM035807.1 coordinate 104,775,565, forward strand.
AACTGAAAGTTTCACCCTAAATGGTTTAGGTCACTTTAAAGTTTAAAACAAATCAGAATTCTTATTGGCCAGAATATAAAAACAAAATTAAAAATCTCTTGTATTTTCTACATTCGGCTGAGATTGATTATAATCGCGCCGGCTGAAAGATTCTTCTGATTTTGGGTAAAAAAAAAAAAAACAATTGAACTTTCCTGTGGCAAAACGGTATCAAAGAACGCTCGTCTGCGAATAGTGTACCCAAAGAAGCTATCGAGTTATGTTTTTTCTTCATTCTAACAAAAAATATTTTTTTAATTCTCATCGGTTTGGGTGCTATGGGCCAAAAATATGGGCCTACTAGATGGAGTTTTTTCAGATTAACATAGTTCGTATTATAGTTACTTTTTCGAGGTCTTAAGCTAAAACTTTGTTAAAGAAAGGAAAATAAATTATTAAATGGTTAACGATATATAGCCATGAGTAAGTGCGCAACTTAATTCTCGGCCAAAACATTCGAGATCGATTTAAAATTAACTAATAGATCTGGCAAAACCAAATGTACAAAGTTACTGCTATATTTACCAAATGATTTCACGAACCGCAATCAAAAGTTTGTTTAAATTGAATGACCTCAAAATTGTATCACAGTGTTATACATACATTCATGTATACATATCTTGAACTTCACTGCTTTGTGTGATTCCATCGAAAAACGTCTCTAAAACGAAATCAAGCATTTTTCGCCTAACCCAAAAGTCTTCATACCATTGAAGTAAGATAAGCTCATTACATACATAAGTATGTTCACTCAAAATATGCGATCTCCTCTTTAAATAGTCAAATCTACACATCACATCATCAAAGTTTCCTGAGAGAAGCGTCAGCACTCAACTAAGCTCTTTGCTACCTTCCGCCCTCGACTACGCGGAACTTCCTTCGAAATTTTCTGCAAGCAAACGAAAATCACTTAACATATTTGGGAAGGAAAACTACAAGCGGAAAATGGAAAATTCTTTTATCTTGGTTTCCTTCGTTGAGTGCGGGTGTGCGAGTGTACGCTTAATCGCTGGATCGTTTTATTTTGTCTCATGTCCTTGAACGACTTCATTTTAAATGCGTAAAATGGTTAGAGAAAACATGAAAATCCTCTTCCCTTTTCAGCAAAGCTTTCGATGTCACACTTTTCCATTCCATTTTTCCGTAACGGGCCAATGGTCAAGAGACAAGAAAACGAACGTTTTTTTAAGAGTAATTTATGTGGTTTTTTTTTTTCACTGCTTGGAAATGATCAAAAATTTTTCTCGACGTTGAAGTGACTCTGTGCTTATCCAAATTTCACCTCACGTCATCTGTCCGTCCGTGGGTCTGAAATATCGCGGCAGCAATCATCGCGGAACGTTCAAAGCACGTTTCTAATTGTTCACAGCTTTTTTTTCGCTCCATTCAAGGCAAATTACGAATGTGTACTCAATTGCTTGCAAGGATTTCGGTCAAACTGATGGCTTACGTAGCATATTTATGGCATTCCATTCCAGCAGTCAACATCGTAGAATATTCGCGTGTTTTATGACGCTTTCAACATGGCCTTATAGGTGGTTTTTTTGGTTTTTTTTTGTTTTTTGTTATTTTGTTTCCTTGTCCTTTTTCTGCTTACGGCGATAAACTGAAAAATGCTTTTTTCAGAAGTTTTCATTGCTACGGAGCCTGGGGAATAATTCACGCAACTAGTCTTCCCGGAGCTACTATTTCTGTGTTTCTCTTTTCTTCTTCGAAATGGTCTTCCAACCTTTTCTTTTTATAGTCATGTGAAACGTGCTCGTGGGAATACGTATAAGATACGCATATTGGAATTTTAGCAAACACTGGGTTAATGGAATTTTGTTTAGGATTTTGTTTTTTGGTTTCATTTTTATTTTGCTGCCAAATTTTTCTGACACTCTATTTACTGTGTTTTTGGGGAGGGAAGCCTTGCGGTAATTGCTAAGATTATCTCTGTCTGAAGGAGGAAATGAATTTTAAGCTGCTGAATCGGTGTTTGCATTTTGTTTCTGGAATTGGTTTTTTTTTTCTTTTCTAAATAGACCGTATGGTCATGCTTCGTTTATCGAAAATTCAATCTATAGGACCATACTACACTGAGAGAAAATAATAACAACAAAGAGTATAAGTTTGTAGTATATGTTATTGCCTTGACTTAGCATGTTTCGTAAATTAATAAGGATAGTTTGGACGCAAACATAATAAGAAAATAATGAATACGAAAGACTTATGTAGATATTAACTTCAAACGGCTCGAATGATTATCTTGTTTTAAAAAACTAAAGCAATATCCAAAAAATACTTAGGGTAAGGTCACCTTAAGTGGACTGTCACTTAGAGTGGACCACTTGAATTTTTACTATATTCTGACAGTTGAAATGCGAACTACTATTATTGCTAACTTCACAGCAAATGTCAACAGTAAGCTATAAAGCTTCCAGCTGAGCACACACCACTGCTTGCAATCTTGATAGGAACGTCAAATTTTTTCATTCTTAATATAAATTTAGCATGTTTATGGATATAAATAGACTTTGGAACAGTGTTAACTAGTTCTATGAGCCGTAATATATTGCTTTGGTGATTTTTAAATAGCATTTGGAGATGTCGTCGAGTAGTGCGTTAGTATCAAAGGCTTTTTTACATGCAAACATTGTGACTCGGATAATGACACTGAATCCGATGCTCAGTTCAAAAACTTTTATAGTTATGTGGTCTCTTTTGAACTTTCGACCGTTTTTTTTTAATTTTTCTCGAATGGTCCACTCGAGGTTGCAATTTTTCTCCCCCAAAAATTGTACTCTTTTTCAAAATCAAATATTTCTTTTTATAAACAACATTTTGAAGATCTACTACCATGGAAAGTTTCCTAGTAATATCGACTAACGAATGGTATATATGGAAATACCACGGCTAACCCTCTTCACCAAATTTTTATTTAAACATTTGCTTATGGGGTTCACAATAGGTGACATTGCCCTATTAAAAATTCACAAACATAAATATAAATGCTTCTCAAAAAAATGCAAAAATTTCGATAGTCTCTCAAGGCCAATGCTCAGACAAAGACATAACATAAGTTAGAATTCTAACAGCAATAAAGCCATTTTTATATCCAATACACAGTGTATTTCGAGGATATATTGTATTTGTGCGGTTATTCGTAACACCCAGAAACATTCAAGATAGACCATCTAAAATAGAAATGATCATCATCGCCAGAAGGTTCAATTTAGCCATGCGGAATTGTGAGTAAGAACAAGATAGTGGACTAAAGCGGAGCATTTATAAGGCTTCTTCCAGTACTAAGGTCTTTTATGAATATCACATCAGCTGCTCTACAATCACAAATTTTTAATATATTTCAATGAAATTTAAAATTGTAGCTTATATTGAACTCTCGGTTTAAAATGGGCGTGGCAAAAGGAGATTTTCGGAAAGTGACTCTTACACCTGAAATTCAAATGGGCTTGAACTGAAGTTGGCTTATGGACTTATTTTATAGTCATAGACATCCTCTGCAAAAATTGACTTCTTTGGTATATTTTTAAGATTCTAGGGTCTGTTATGAAAATCACAAAAACCGCTCTAAAGCCCTACATTTTTCGAGGTATTTCAATTAAATTTGAAACTCGGGCTTGAATTTCTAAAGCGTGGAAAAGTGCATGTGACCAAAAGTCGGTGGTGCTAAAGTAAAAACCTTATTTCTTTTTAGTTTCTCTTCGAAAGTCATCTCTCTTGGACTGGCCCTTCACTTTTTTGTGTAAAATTTTAGATACCTCCTTTTTTCTAACACGCACAAATGATGATCTTTTTCTGTAGAAATATCGTTATCATATTTTCATGATTTGGAAAATTTTACTTCAATTGCCATTAAGGCTTTTCGAATACATACCTACATACATATACATACCAGGCAAACATTCAAACGACTGACTCTAAAGGAACATGACGGAATAACATCTTCTCAATCATATCTCTTGAATGTTTTCACGGCTTTAATAGTGCTCTCTGAAATCGACTCAATTCATTCCCTGTGGATATCAAAGACAAACATGACCAAAATAGTCCCTCCTCGTAGTAAATTTTTTTCATTAGAAATGGGAAAATTAAATTCAAAGATTAATTCTTCAGGACCCAAATCTTGTGCGGAGAGTTGAATAATAAGAACCTAATTATCTTTTAATGAAATAGAAAAATAAAAACCCCTGAGGATGAGCTCAAAAGGATGATAGATCATTATTTCAGTATTTATTTCGACTTTGACACTAATGTGCCCACTGATGACAAACAGAAAAGCTGAACGAATATTTCATAGAAATTTCTGTATGTATGTCTTATGTGACCACCAAAAAGCACCATTCTGACGAGGCTATTCTCCTAATTTAGATTTCCACAGAGCAGCCGTCATGCGGTCATGCCTTGGTTTGAATAGCCACAATACTGTTGGCATCCAAAATTATTAAACACTGACGTATTCAGACACAAAGGGCCTACATATGCTTTTGTCAAATTAAATGAAGGCTAAAAGGGCACCAGTCAGAGTACAATAGTCAATTCGATTCAATGGAAATGAAAATGAAAAGATGAAAATCTTGACATGACACAGACGATGATGAACACAAGCCACGTTCTTATTGTTGGCAGAAAACAAAACATAATTAAGGGTGTTATAGTGAGGCGATAGTAAGAATTTCCCCAAGGCCATGACTATTAAAAAGCATTTTTCTGGAGACTTTCAATACCAAAAGAAAGTCTCATATGTTGACTTTTCAATAACTTTGAGACCACCGCCCCTTTGGACTTTTCCAAACATCTCGAAAATTTTAGGCTTTCGAGCGGTTTTTGTGATTTTTATAACGGACCCTAGACTCTTAAAAATATACCAATCAATTAAACTTTTGAAGATGATTTCTATGATGTCTATGATTTCCATAATTCCCATTTGAATTTCGGGTGTACGAGTCAATTTCCGAAAAGTCTCCTTTTGCCACGCCCATTTTAATCGGAGGCTTCAATATAAGCTCAAATTTCAGATTTCATTGAAATATCTCAAAAATTCTGATTGTGGAGCAGTTTTTTTTTGCTTTTCATAATACACCCTAGTACTGTAGGTATCCGCAAAATTGTCCATTTTTATTCTATTCTCGAACTTGTTTTAACTCATATCTCCCTGAATACGCATACCAAGTTTCTCATTGTCGTATATATATACTCCTTCCTAAAAAAACGGCATAATGGCAGACAGAAAAAAAGACCCCGAAGACGGACGGACGGACACACAAACTGTGTCGGGTATTAAAACAAAATAATAATAAAGTTCAACGTGGTTGGGAAACTGATACTTTGAACTTGTCTTCTTATTCAATTGACAGACAGAATTTTCTTCAAATTTCTCGACAGACACTGAATAATACATATATGTATATATATATATATATGTTCAAAGGTCATTTGACGCATGATAAAGGACAAGTGCACACATCAATTGTTAGGGAGTCCTTCGCAAAAGACTTCATAATTATAAATACGATTTTGGTTTTAATACACAAAAAAACAATGGAATATTCAATTAAAGACAGTTTTTAATGATTTTTCTCTATTCGGGAGAGGTCCCGAATTCCTCGAATTTTGTTCGCTTCAATGAGGTCACATGTAGATTTCCATGAAAAATTTCCAAAGAACTGAAAACCGACTTGAACATTAATTTATCTTCAACAACGAGCTCCATCTTGATTTTACAATACTTTCAAAAAAATTTTCAAAAAAAGAAAATTGAGAAAATATAGCACAACACTATCACAATCTTAAGCTAGTATCGCATAGGAACTCCTACCTATATGCTCTCCGACTCAAAAAAAAAAAAAAACGGAAACAGAAACAGAAAGGACATACAATTACATATTTTTGGAGCCTTAATAAGACCATTCACTGCGGAAAAAAATGTTCAGCTTATTTAATATATAATGCAGTAAAGGGTTAATAAAACCATTCACTGCGCAAAAAGTTTTTCCACTTATTTAATATAAATTGCAGTAAAGGGTTAATAAAGGCATTAAGTGCGAAAAAAATTTTCAACTCTATTAATATATCACGCTGTAAAGGGTTAAAAAAGGCATTAACTACGAAAAAAAATTCCAATCTTATAATATACCATGCAGTAAAGGGTTAATAAAACCATTTACTGCGAATAAAAATATTTATTTGACTTAATATATCATGTATTAAAGGGTTAATAAAACCGTTCACTGCCCAAAAAAAATTCCCACCTATTTAATATATCGCGCAATAAAGGGTGAATATGTTAAAACCATTTTACTATGAAAAAATGTTTTAACTCGTTTAATATATAATGCTTTAAAGGGTTAATAAAGGCATTTAATGCAAAAAAAAAGTCCACTCTTTTAATATATCATGCAGTAGAGGGTTAAACACCCGTTTACTGTGAAAAAAAATTTACTCTTACTTAGTACATCATCCAATAAAGGGTTAAATAGAAAAATCAATAAATAATAATAAATAAATTTTTAATTTTAAGCGACTTGAGCGGTTATTCCTTATACAGTTCAACTGCAAGCTAGTATCTTTCAAGGGCTCTTTATGTGCCCATGCTGGTAAATATTCCAATTATTCAAATAAAACACGAACACCTACAGACATCGTCGACAAAAAATTTTACAAAATATGCTGAAAACCATTTTGAAGTGATTTATTGTCGTACGATTTTGTATGAAAACGAAATAAACGAACTGAAATGAAAAGCAAGGACCAACACTAGAGGCTTTTTCTTTTTAAATGATATTTTCGAAAGCGAGAAAAAGAATTGGAAAGGAATTCTGAAAAGTGCAACTGTCCGTTTTTGTTTTTGTTTTTGTTTTGGGTTTTTTTTTTTTTTTTTTTCAAAGAATATATCATAAATGCCACTCACAAGCTATTGCGAGCATGTGGTTGACAGTTTGGCCTCAAAAGGCCACACATACATACATATGTACATGCACTTACATATGTTTAGGCAAATAGAAGGAATTATAACATTTTTCATATCATCATTCCTTTCAATCAAACGGTTTTTGACTTACATACACACATACATACAATGAAAAGAGGCTACCAATGACCCGAACGGTAATACATACATACATTTAATTCAATTCAATGCAAGGAGTAGGAAAACACGAACTCGTGCTTTATTAAACAAACAACAAACTTACCCCAATGACAATGATCTCCACACTTTTGAAATTACCTCATAATTAAAACCGTTTAATTTAAGCCAACTTGCTTTACTTTTTCACTGAACATACCGCACTTAACAAAACTGCACTGAAAGTTGAACCTTGAAAACGAAATGTCAAAAAAAAACTATCAAAGCAAGATCGCGTAACCCAGTCGGCAATTCGTTCAGGCATGCATTTGTTCTATGAATTCATTGATGGCATGAGTGCAAAATGTAATGCCGAAAAATGCATGAGTAGTAAGGAACAGTGCTGTCGTTTTCGTATCTGAGAAAGTAGCAAAATGTTTTCAAAATAGTAGTTTTTTTTTAAATAAAAGGAGTATATTAAAAAAAAGGAGTTTTTAAGCAATAGAAGAAGAAAAAACTAGTTAAGTTAGTTTAAAAACCTCGAAAACTCGTAAGCCAAGAAGGCTTTTTAAATCTTTTCACTTTTATTGGAATGTCCTAGTTGCTTATAGTATATATATATATTTATATATATATATATAGGCTTGCCCGACAGTTAATTTTCGCACAAAGAAGCTATAACAAAATTTATTTACAACCATATAGTATTACGTTAGCGAAAGGAGTAGTAAAGTAGTACGGCAAGACAAAAAGGAGCAAAAAAACTACTATAGTAGTATTTCGACAGCACTGGTAAGGAACTATTTCGGCGATATATCATACGGCGAATAATCATTACAACGAATTCCTGCCTTGTTTCAATTCGCTCGGACGGCTATTGCTGACTATTTCAACCATTTTGATATAAGGACTTTCGCGATTGCGGACCGAAAACATATGAAAATGTTAATTTTCAGCAATTTCCATAGAAGCATTGTGGAAAATTTAATCGCTAAACCTTACATCTTTCGACTGGGAATTATTGCGCTAGCTGATTGCGCATCTAAGTATGTCATGCTCTCTCTCATGATCGATTCAAAAAAAAAAAAAAAGATAAGTTACACCGGCTTACAAATGATTATTTTTGAATTCTTTAGGAGCTTATTAAGGTTTCAAAAGTAACACTGGATTACGAATAAATAATTTGTATTTTTCATGAGTTTTGGAAAAAAAAATTAAGGAGGTATTGCAGGTCGAATAGACGATGATCTTTACTTTATAAAAAATTAAGCCCTTTAAGAAAAATTCTTATATTATTGTGATATCTGCCAAGAAAATAAGATTTTGGAGACTTTTAATTCCCCTCCCTCTCCCTCCCTGTTATGTAGAGAAATTAGCAAATATGAGCTTTAACGTGCAACGTGTCGCAGCTCACGCGTTGCTGGAGACGCTGCCTTACTCGTTCATTCATCCTGAGTTATAATGAAGAAAACTACCCTCCCGGAATTCGCTTCAAGAATGACGAGTGTCATCAATGGCTAGGTGTTTTATATTATTTTTTTTTATTATTCCTTAACTAGACAGATATATAAATAAAACTGCGTCGTGTCTCTTATTTAAAGCATAGGGCGGCAATGAATAGGTGTACACCAGACTAATTTCCCAACTTTTTATTGACTGCAAAAGTAAATTCTCGATTTCAACACATAAATATGGCTTTCGGAATTTTTAAATAGATGATGAGAAAGCTGGTCCTTCTCTTCGTCTTGCCATTTTCGTCTACTTCGTCGATTATTTTGAAACAAAAATTTTGTGTGTGGTAATTAGGTAAAAGATAAAAAAGATAGTTTGTCTAATTCTTTCTTAACCAAATACCCAGACGAAAAATTTAAATATAAAATACGTATGTAGGTGAGTGAAAGACTAGCTTAAACCATGCACAAAAGGGTAATTGTTTGACTCCTGCAAATTAAGTGAATAACCACCCAAAATACGATCACGGGATATGAATATTAACAAGAATGAATGAATATGAGATAACGACATGCACAGATTTTACTCTTATTCTTATTAATTCAAGTTATTAAATGTTTTATTTTTATGTTAATTGGTCACTTAATAACAAACTCTTATTTTAAAGACGATGTAAGTATGTAAAAACGATGTTTTGTGAAAGTTTCAAATTGGTAGTATGTTTTTCGAACGTGATAAGTTTTATTTAAAGCGTATTGCATACATTTGTATGTAGATATAAAGCAAAATCTATGCTGATAATCAACACTTCCTCTAACTTTTTAATCTCTTTTTACTTTTGTCGGTTCTTCAGAAAGCGATCGCACAAAAAGCGGTTGGAACTTGTTTTTCATGCTTCAAACTATTGAACCGGCTTTTTTTTTGTTTAGTTCTTAACATAGAAGGCATTTTATTTAATTTGCCAAATGATTGGGCCTCTGCCATTTATCGTTACAAGTTAAAATTAGCACATGTTTCCAATTCTTTTTTTTTATGCAATTCCTAAAAACTAGAAGAATAAAATGAAGTAAAAGTCTTGTTAATTTTTTGTTCACTGTTACAAGGAAAGTTCATTTGGCAACATTTTCCACAAAATAAAAATAAAGATAAGGAACATTTTTTCTTCTAATTTTTTCTCCTCTCACATTAGGCAGCACACATAATTCTTTGATTTAAACTTTTTGTCTTAAAAAATGTTCATCTGTCAAAAATTGTCAATAATTTCAACCACTCAGAATACTTTTAAACGCTGTGTCATAAGTATATATGCGCAGAAGAATCAAATTTTGAACTCTAATTGTCATCCATGAATATGAAAATGCGACACTGCTGCATTATCAATGACTTTTCCAACCGGGCTGGCAGCACAACATCTAGTTCGCTTTGCCAAGCTCGTCGATTAATCGTAGATGGCAATGTTTCATTCTTGACTTCATTTTATGAGAAAATATATTTTGTACCGGGCAACACCGTGCGCAGAGATTTTATGAAATTCTCCGTTTTCGGGCTGCTGGTTGCATTGCGGGTATATTTCCAGGTTAACCGTTGTGCATATGTGCAATTAAACAAAACAAAAGTAATTTAATGTAGTAGCGATTGCCAAAACCCCAAAAAAAAAAAGAAACATGTAAGTATGTTTATATTTCGTAAGAACTCGAATGCCCAGACATTCGACGTCTGAGGTCGCGAGCCGCCATTTTCTACTTTCATTCGGTTTGTATGTATATCCACACCGACCGACTGGTCTCTTAACTTAACTTGATCGCGAACAATGTCTATGAAAAATCTACAAAATCAATCTCAATCTAAATTTATGAATTTAATTTGAACGTGTGAATATTCCCAATAATTAGCCAGCATTCTAGTGCTAATCCGTGTTTCTCTGTTTCATTGACTAGTTGAATTACTATCACGCAACTTATGCAAGTTAAGCCAGACGAAATCGTACGTGGTTTTTTGATTGATTCACGGATTCGGTCTTTCGACAAACGTTTTGTCCGTTGAACGCGTCGCCGCCTTCGCCGCCGCCGCCGCAGCAACACGTTCGTTATATATATATATATATCGTATAGTCAGCAACATTTTTGACAAAAGCGATTTGAGCGCTTTCGTAAACGAAAACGAAAACGAAAGAATGCCTGGAGCAGGAACGTTTAAACTCTTCATTGGCAATCTTGACGAGAAGACGCAAGCATCCGAATTGCGTCCATTGTTTGAGAAATACGGTACGGTGGTGGAATGTGATGTCGTTAAGAATTACGGCTTTGTGCACATGGAAACGGAACAGCAAGGTCGCGATGCTATCCAGAATCTGAACGGTTATGTTTTAAACGACAATGCCATTAAAGTGGAAGCCGCCAAAAGTCGACGCGCACCGCAGACAGCGACAACGAAAATCTTTGTTGGAAACTTAACGGATAAAACGCGTGCGCCGGAGGTGCGCGAACTATTTCAGAAGTACGGAACCGTAGTGGAATGCGATATTGTTCGTAACTATGGTTTTGTCCATCTGGACTGTGTCGGTGATGTTCAAGATGCAATTAAAGAATTGAACGGACGCTTGGTCGACGGTCAGCCGTTGAAAGTTCAAGTTTCGACGAGCCGCGTTAGGCCGAAACCCGGTATGGGCGACCCGAACAGTGCTATCGCTGTGGTCGTTCTGGTCATTGGTCGAAAGAGTGCCCGCGTTTGTATGGCGGCGGAGGAGGAGGAGGAGGAGATCGCGGCCTCAGTGTTAATTCCTACAGGGATCGTATGTATCGAGATCCGTATCCGCCGCCGCCACCGCCTCCACCGTTTTTGCGCGAACGCATTATGGATGGCTTTAGGGTAAAAGCTTTTTAATACAAATTCTTTTTTTTTTTTTTCTTTCGTTTTTGTTTTTGTCTTTTTCTTACAGACAAAGAAGAAAATTAGAAGAGATTTCGCGAAAAGCTGACGTCTTGCCTTTTCAGTGAAATTCTTCCGTATTCGGGTCGTGTTCATTTCGATATATAATATTTTTGTTTTTACTTTACAGGACTATGACTACTATGATCGACGATATGAAGATCGCGATCTCTTCGAAAGAAGATATCAGAGCTCAAGAATGCGAGATTTTCCACCACCACCTATATCGAGACGAGAGCCTATGCCACTTCCTCCTCCATTGAGTAACAGCATAAGAGCAAGCAGTTTGACTCGAGGATATGACTCAATGTTTAGCCGACGATCGCCACCGCTGAGAAACAGTAATGGCATCAGCAGATATGGGTAATAGTATTTCTTTCCAATAGAAAAATAAAAAAAAAATTGAAATGGAAACCGAAAAATTGCCTTTACGAATAATATTAACAACAAAACAACCGTTTCTATCTATTTGCAGTTATGAAGATTTCAGTCGAGATTCATTTGATGAACGAATGATTTCCCCACGTGGAATGCGCGGCCCTTCACCACCTGGCCGTCGTTACGCTCCTTACTGAGATGAACTGTATGAGTGCAACGATAATGCTTCCTAGCCCAGCGATTCAAAAACACGAGAAACACTCGATGGGGATCCTAGGTGGAAGAGTAGCATTATTGTCCGAAGTAGTAAAGATCAAGTTGGAGGCACATTCTCGTATAAATTATATCAGTAGTCATTATTTAGATTATCAATATGAATATATGAAAACGTATAGGTTTTAGCCGTAAAATATTTTGATTTTCCCCCCCGCAACCCTATCATAAGAAACGCACTCTCCTCCCCGACTAAGTAAGAACAAAAAAAAAAAAAAAATAATGTTTCTGGAAACAATTATTGTCAACTTAAACCGCGTTCAGACGCACAAAAAAATAGAACAAAATATTTGAAAAATTTTGTTAACGCGCCTAGCTTGGTTTTTACCCGGTTCCAAATTAAAATCTTGTAGTGTTGGAGAAAATTTGTAATATTTTTTAGTTAAGTTTTATGTGAGCCGAATATTATAAAAAAAAAAAAAAAATTACTATATTTCGAATTGATTGTTTATCAGACACTATATCATGGTGGGAATTTATAATAAAAATCTATAATTTTTATGTAAAAATTCAAGTCTTTTAAATCCTTTGCTTACTGTTAATGTGGACAGCCGCTTAACTTTATTCAATGTATAAGACTGACCCCTCGATAAATGCAACCATGACCTCCGCAACATGTTGAGAAGAAAGCAAAAGTCATGGCGCCAAACAGCTTCGTGACAAGTTCAGTTGTCTTACAACACTCCCACGCATATTACATTCTTTCTCAGCAACGGAAATTCTATTCAGCGTAAAACAAGCATACATATCTACACATCTCGTTATCATCATCACCAAACCCTTGCGGAAATATCCACGTAAGCTCTCATACATAATCAAAATATAAATCGATCTACAATCTTCAATTTTATTTTGCTTTCGATTACTTTCAACTATTTTTATTATACTTAATAATCAATATAAATCGAATTCACAGAATTTAATTGTTGGTGGTTTTCTCTTATTTCTCGGCTTATTCCGGATTTCCCTCCCCTTACAACTGAGTTATTTACTTACCTTATTAATAACGCTGCAATGTATGGCGCAATAAATCTAGTAAGTGGTCCCAGTGTCTCCATTTCGCCGGCCGTCGAGGATCACCGGACTTGTGTTTCAAAAACGTTGCAATGTAAAGGGCTCTATGGTGTTAAAAAGCTCATTCTTTTGAAGGTGGGTTTTCGATTTCAGGCCAAGTCAAACTTATTAAAAGGTATATTGTTTTCATCGCAAAAACTGCACTATGAATTGCAGTCCATCGGGCAGAGGTGTTTACGATTTACTTTGTTCGTTGTGAAGTAAAACTACTTCGGACTACCAATTTCAATGTAACCCTATGAGTAAGTATGCCTTGAAGTAGTGGTAGTGAGTTAAAATACTTTCGGCCTCCGATGGCGTAGTTGGTTGAGAGCCCCTAGGTTCGATTCCACTTGGAGTGGAAGCTTATTGTGTCGTTTTTTCTGTTTCTGATTTGCTTTGCTTTTCCATTTTTCATGGCATCACAACGAGACGGGACCATATGTGTCACCGTTGGTGGCAGCCAGACCAACCAAGTTAAAGTACTTCTTGGTTCATTTTAGATGTGTTTGGTATAGGAAATTTACTTGCTTCTTTAGAGTGGAGAACCCTTAAATGAGGAATGCTGACTGGCTACATTCTAATGATACACATAAAATTCATCCAATCGGGAAAATTTTTTAGCACGTCAGAAACAGACTGAAATTGAAGCCATCTTTAACCACTCGTGTTCGAAAGAAAAACTCCATAATATCCTCCAACAATTTGATGCTATTTCCCGCATTTGACATCTTCAAAATCTATATTCCTTGCCATCTGAGAGTTCCAAAAGAATTTAATACCTTTCCACTAGACCTGTTGTTTGAGAGTTTGCAAACAGTACGCTGTTCTTAACATTATGAGCCAAAGGAGGGTATATGTATCTTTAAAACAATTTTAATAATAAAATAAAAAATTAATAAATATTATAATCTGGCGACAAATATAATATATTACTTTGAAATATTAGCTGAATCGTCTGCAGGGTTTTGACCGCTGCCTTGATCATCGAAGCCACTATCGGGAATGTCTAATCTATAAAAATCTTCCATTTTCATAAGTTCTTCAACCGTTGGTTGACCAATGAAACAAAGTCCAAGACTCTTTTCCACAATAATATACTGCCAAAACTCAAATAATTCCTTGCGTGCCGTTACGGCTGCCTTCACATCCGAAATCCATCCATTGTAATCAACAAAAGCATTAAAGTCCAAACAACACTTGCGATAAACGAACAATGCGTCGGCAATCTTTTCCATCTCCAAAAAACTTGTTTCAAATATTAGGCTCCACAAGACCTCACGCATTTGCTTGGCATAATAGTGGAACATTTTGTCTCGCATTGTATTATCTTTCAATGGCATAACTTTGTGCTTGAGAAGCTTTTCGAAATCATCGTCTGGCGTCTTTTGGCCCACTTTTTCAATATTCAATGGTTCTAGTGGATTTTCAATTGTCTTCTTACTTTCCGTTTGTATATTTTTATCGACAACTGTTGCTGGTTTTTTCTTAAGAGTTGTGGTATTTCTCTCCAACGGGAATAGCTCACGTACTTTTCTGGCTGCAGATTTGGCACCTTGCTCATTCAACTCAGGCACTTTCCAAAAGATTTCGACAAAATTCTTATCGGCGAGCATTTTTTGAAATTGCTCATCATCTTCACCAGCATTCGAAATCACTTTGCGCTCCAATATATCCATCATATTCTTTTCGAATATATGAGGCAGCGAATTAAAGGCTAACAGTTCATTATGATATGTTTGACGTGGTTCTTTATCCATATCAAGCATTAGATCCATCGAATCGATAAGATCATCGACTGCGTTCAACTGCTGCTGAGTACATTTTGTTTTCTCCGTATTCAATGCGGGGAAATCCCAATAATGATGCTGAGCATGGTAGGTTAACTCAATCATGGCCAAAGAAGCAGGTCTATCTTGATGCAACTGAAAGATAGTATTGATGTGTGTGTGCGTTCATTTCAATTTCATTCAAATTCAATATTACTCACCTCATTCGGAAGCAATACGACTAATTTTGGCGTATTATACTTGGGACTATAGATTTTCCAACATAGCATAGCACGTCCAGTATTATGTAATGCTTGGACTAGAGCATCCAATTTCTTTGCCGATTCTGTCATGCCGCGTCGATGTACAATCCAATAAAGCGAATCACCATTATAGTATTCCTCCGGAATGGAATTCAATTTTGGAAATCCTAGAAACTTTAAACCCGTTTGATAGCATATCTTCTCCTCCTCAGTATCGTCAAGTGCTTCATCGATTGGTATAGGCGTAGCACCAAGCATATAACCATTTATCATTTCTTCTTGATCCGGCTCCATTTCTACGCCTCTAACATGAGTACGCAATTCACGTTTGACCAATTCATCTTCTTCACCCCAACATTTCTTTAACTTAATATTATTTTCATCCCTAATTGCAATTACGCCTGTAATGGCAATCTTTATATGCGAGCCAATTACTAAATGACCATTCCAAGTCCAAGGGCGTTTGTTGCTCAATTTAAGCGTTGTATGTATCGCTTCCTCAAAATTACACAGCTTGGCACTGCAATCGCTTACTAAGCGGAGTGCATAAGATTCGTCCTTTTCCCGAACCGCCTTGCTCATCTTGCCTTCTTGCTCAACAAATATCGCTTGTGGCTCAAAGGTTTTCGGATTTGTAATATACGCAATACGGCTTGAACTACAAAAAGAAAAATGAAAGCTATATTCTAGAAATCATTCATCAAACTCACACGACGATTACGCCAATATCTTTCTCTACACAAGCATTTGCTATAACATCATATTCATTAAAATCCGTCGTAGAACCATCAAAATCATGAAATAGAATAATTCTTCGATGCGGAAATTTAAATGTCCTGAAAGTAGAGTGCAGGTATATGCAATTACAATAGCAAAAGAATAATCCACTTCATTACTTACTCCGCATTTTCATTTTGAATTTCCAATGCAACTATCATGGCATCCAACCAATCTGCTTCAGTCCCCGGTTCCTCTTCATTTGTCATTTTTACAAAATCACAAAATAACTGCCATGTTGGTGCTTGTATCTCTGGAAACTGCACGATTCCACTATAGCCCTCCGTAGTTTTTTCATTTAACATATTCCTTGTACGTCGGGCTCCCATCAACAGAAATGTAATCGCATCTTTTCTGTTCGCGCATATCTATGTATAATCATAGTAAGATCAAGTCAAACAACAACAACAACTCTGCCTTTTGACGAACCTTGTCCTTTAGAATTTCTCCCGCGCATTTGATTGCTCTCTTTTTGAATTTTGCATTGCTTCCTTCTCGTACATCGATGATGATTACAAGGCATTCCTGCAAGAAAACATGTTGGTGGATAAACTCTATTTGCCAATTGGAAGGGTTAAGTGTTTACCTTATTGCTCGCAGCCATTCTTTTGCCTTGTTAAACAGTTAACAAAATCCAAGACGTGAGTTTTGAGAATTGTGAAATTGAAATTGAACCGCGCAGCGATGCCAGATCAAAAAATGTCTTGTATTTGTAATGGATGAATGTACACGGTTCTAAGAAAAATGTTTGTAAAAATTGGAAAATTTGTCGGTAAAACTACACTTCTAATACATGGAAAAAAAAATATTAAAAATTACTTCGATGTAAATTTGTTACCTTCGCTTACACTGAGCTGGCAAGTAATCGAAGAGTATTAAGAGCACAAAGTTGCATTCGACTTTCCGTCATTATTTCGCCAGAGAAATGAACATGCCAACTTTTTATGCAAAGTAATCGAAAAAACAGCTGATTGCAATTCATTTTTCAGAGTGAGCACTATAACGGCTTCAAAAGTGTAAAGTTTTAGGCATATTTTGAAGAATTTAAGAAGAGTGAATACAGTTGTCTCTCTCACACTTAATGAGGTTGTAACCAATGTACTTACTTGCCTTTAATGAGCATAAATTTACTTTAATTGAAGTCCATATTTTTCTTGCGTTAAGCCTATATGATACGCTGCTCTTAAAATGGGTAAATTTTTGAGAGACATCGATATATACAGCCCCTAAGCACAACGACAATTTATCATTAATTTATTACAAAATATACGAGATCCTTTTAAAGCTAGTCAAATTACTGTTGACACGTCTAATTACTTATTTTTCATTCGCTTTTAGCACGATACTTTACAATTTCCATGTTTTCACGTACGAAACAGGGCAAAGCGCAAACTATTGAGCACGTAGAATCCAAAACGCTAAATTTTTCTCTAAATTCCCGCACGTTGTTCGCTCAAAAAGTGATAATGATAGGATGTACACTTGTCTAAAAATTACCCACACCAAAAATTGGAAATTTTGCCCGTACACTAGTCCAATTGGTTTTTCACACGTACATTTTTTGGTGCGGCTTTTTCGCTGGGCAAAAATTAGACTAACTACCCCTCACGTCTTTGCGTCTCTCTGTCACCGAAAGTTGGGCAATTGCCTATGTGTATATTCAGCCAATGACGTCAATAATTGACTAGTGTAAGAGGCCTTATACTTTTTTGGCGATGCAAAATATTAAGTGAGTGGCAGCACTGGTTAAGAGTTCGCCGATGACATTCTGTCAAAATTTCGATTGTCATTCTATAGACGGTAAACCGCATTACAATATTTGATATATTCTTTATTTAAACAAAATGGTAAGTGCAATAACGAAATTTATGGAAACAGACATAACAGAAAAACAATCTTTGGCAGTTCCGAAACCAGTACGACAGTGATGTTACCGTGTGGAGCCCACAAGGCCGTTTGCATCAAGTGGAATATGCAATGGAAGCGGTTAAACAGGGCTCTGCAACCGTAGGGCTTAAGAATCGTGACTTTGCGATTTTGGTAGCGCTGCGTCGTGCCACTTCGGAGCTGTCGTCGTCGCAGCGTAAGATTATTCCCATCGATGAGCACTTGGGCATGTCAATTGCTGGCATCACTGCTGATGCTCGTGTCCTAAGTCGGTACCTTCGCACGGAATGCTTAAATTACAAATATTCCTACGACACTGCCTATCCTGTTTCGCGACTCATCGCCAATTTGGGCAATAAGATGCAAATCACGACGCAACGCTATGACCGTCGTCCTTATGGCGTGGGTCTTTTGGTTGCTGGCTATGATGAAAAAGGACCACACATTTTCCAAGTTGTGCCTTCGGCTAATTTCTTCAATTGCAAAGCGATGTCCATTGGCGCTCGTTCGCAAAGTGCTCGTACCTATTTGGAGCGTCATTTAACTTCGTTCTTGGATTGTTCAAAAGACGATTTGATTTGCCATGGTATTCAAGCTATACGCGGCACGTTGCCCAATGAAGAGCTAAGCGGCAAAGATGAAAAGTCATCGCTTGTGGTAAGCTGCTCAATATGGTAGGAAACATATATGACACATTGACTTAATCGATGATTCTTTTTGTAGAATATATCCGTGGCAATTGTTGGAAAAGATCAACCATTCGAAATTTTGTCGGATGAAGAGAGTTTGCACTACATGAATATAGCAAAAGCTCGGGGTTCTGCTCCAGCACCTGCAGGTGATGACGATGATTCACCACCGCCGACTGAAGGAGAGGACGAAAGTCGTCCATCCCCAAACGATCCGGAAGTGCTTGTAGCAACCGAGGAGCGTTAATAATCTCTGCTGATACTGCGGCTTTTGCCAAGACCTTTAACTTTGTCTCCGCTGTAGGTCATATTTGTTTGGGGATTCGTTGTCTGTAGAATGCAAACCTTAGGCAGCGAATCCCCGGCAACAGTGAAAAAGAAATCTATGTGAATATTTTCGTGGATCGTTTGAAGCAACAATTTAAAGTCCCATTTTTTAAAATAAAATTTTGTTAAAAACAGAAACTTGAGCTCACTTGAGCGTGTTTCGAGGATTTCTGCGTAAGCAACTTTATCAAGCAAGTGCTATCCCCTTTTAAGCTCGTCATTTTTTAAACTAACTAACGGAAGAAATTTAGTGAAACTTTACATAATGGTATATTTCAATTTATTATTTAATATTCCCCGAAATCAAAACATTCATTCAAATAATTTCTTTTGAATAGGATTTTTGCTCTGCTAACCCATTGGGACCCAGGAATTATGATCAAAACGCTTCGAAACCTATTTAAAATAGTCAGTTAACGTGGTTAAGGTGGATATGAGTTCTTCAAAGCAGGTTAGTGAAAATTTGTATTACTTGCACCACCGCCAGTGGGTAAACAAAATTTAAAAATTATAAAAACTTGGGACATATTTCCGCTGTGTAAATCAGTGGTATATTAAGGGCTGTTATAGAATCCAGTAGCTATCGGAATTGATAGTGAAACCAATAACAAAAAAAATATGCTAAGGTGTAACAGTCAGATTTTGTCGGTTTCATGTTCGAATCAGAAATTCTATTGGATTTTGATGTTACAAGACCAGATTTTATTGGTTTGCCAGTCAGGAATGAACCAAGAAGCCTATCGCTAACAGATTTCAAACAGGGGAAAAGCACAAAACTAGAGAGTAGACACGATTTTATGCATAAATATTTGATCACTGCCGAAGGTTATGCAAATCGCGATTAGGAAATTATGAACTCTTTTTGGTGGTACCTATTGGGGTATGAGGGTGTAACAGTATGACCATGCCACTGGGTACGCAAGTCATACGTAATATTCCTATACTCTGTTTTTAAACAAAAGATGATTGTAATTTCAATACTTTTATTTAAAATATTCAAATTTTTACTTCTATACAGCTTTTAAGTTTCAATTCTAGCTCCTATCTATAGTCGAAAACTGCCCTATGTCCTTACTTATTTTTAAGGCCACGCTTTAGTGGCTTCTGGATGAGGAGTACGTACCCTTCGAGTTAAGACTGTTCGGTTCAATTGAGTCTGCTTCAATATGAGCTTCCATTGATCGAAGCTCCGTTTATATATAGAGTGAAGGTGCTGTTTCGGCTCTTACTCAATGGGCCTTTGATGTCATGCATTTTCTCCAGTTGATGAACTGTTGTCGTAGGTCAGTCTAGGATATTGCCTCAGAACATTCGACCTAAATAATAGTGCTGAGTCGCATTCCCTCATTTGGCTGGTGTCGTTGGCTTTCATGCTTGTTTACTTGTGCCCATCATTCTGCGTCGATCATTCATCGTTCGTTTGTTTTTGTTGTTGTTCCTTATGCGATTTGCTAATAATGAACTAATATTTTTCTTCTTTAATCACAAAATGTTCCACAACATAGGTAATTATTAGTGGTATTCAAGCAGCTGCGGAAATTCGGTTGAGAAAAATTTTGGACTTTTGCTTGGATGGGAAATATTTGAAGCTGTTCTTTTTTTTACCTATGATCTTATAAAATTATACTTATGAAATTTAGTAATTTGACCATTCAGTTGGCTATTCCAATTTTGGTATAGTCCTTAATGATGACTAGAGCGTCTAAAAATTGTCAAAGCAAATTATTTTCTATACAAAAACTTTGTAAACGATATTCTTATTGAAATGGACACTAGAGAAATTTTCAAATCTTAAGTCATTCTTTTTATATTGTAGTGTCCATTTCATTAAGATTATCGTTTACAAAGTTATTGTATAGAAAATAATTTGCTTTAACAATTTTAAGAAACTCTAATGATGACACCAATTTCATTTGAAGTAAATGGTTATCAGAAGCATCTGTAAGAAAATTTAGAATTTCTCTAAACTTTTTTTTCGAATGTCGGAATTGACGTCTTTGAAAAACCCGAAAGCATATCAGATTTTATTAGACCGATAAAAATCTATATAATAATTTGTAATATGAGCTCATTATTTTGAAAGTGGTATAAGTCATATTTTTCTTGTTTTGATATATTAAAAGTTTTGCATTTCAAAGCATTAAAAAATATTTTTGCATTATGGAATATGATTTTTCGACAGTTAAGTTGTGACAACAAACAAATATTAATTATAGTTGTGAAAATTATAACCATATCTAAAAGGAATTATTGTTTTGTATGGTTAAAATGACTTATACCACTTTCATAATTAACTGAATGACTTTATAAATGACTTACATCATTAAGAAAACATTTTTATTAGCAATTAAATTTTTATTCAAATTCATTTCATTGTAAATAAGTAAATCATTTATCAGTATTTAGGGAAATAAAGTGTTTGTGAAAAATTGGCGGGATATAGGGTAGTAAATCCATCATATCTTTACGTTTTTCTTCGGTTATTGGTCTTGTGGTTGTGTATAATGGAGGCAAATCAATATTTTTGTATATTCTAGGTCTTCCTCTTTTAGGTGAGAGGTCTAATACTTTGAATTCAGAATTGTCATCCAAGGAAGTTTTATAAAACATCTTATATGGCTCGTTTTTTAGAAATCTAATCCATTGAATTTTTAGCCAAGACACAGCTTCTCCATTGGTGTTTTTCTTTCTATTATTTGTTGATTCTTTAAGTTCTTTTGTCGAAATGAAATCTTTCTGAGCCATTTGTACTACCAAAAATGGGTTTCTCTTTTTACATAATTCTATGTATTAAATTATAATAATGCTCAGGAATGTATAAATAATTCGATTTTTTAATTTTAGTTTCTATCAAACCAAAATCGCGATCATAAATTTATGATCAACTGTTTCAACATTATTATCAGACAACTGAACAATTTTTAACCATATTAAAGCTATGTTAATGTTACGATTTTGTCCTGAACAGGCATCACTGTAAGCTATGACAAAATTACCAATTATTTTGCAAAGCTTTGTGAACAAACTGACTTATACCACTATCAAAACAAACTGTAACTGCATTTTGTTTATCAACCAAAAAAGAAACATATTTTATCGAGTTAATTTTCATGGCATACTGCTAATCTCTTCAGATTATGTTACTTTATTAGGATTTGATATGAAATAGCTGATAAAGTAGATTTTTAAAATTTTTGACTTATACCACTTTCAAAATAATGGGCTCATATATGAATAGAATATCGCTTTTAATCCATTTCAAATTCCGAATCATTTGAATCTAATTGATTGAACACTTACCTTGGCAAAAACTCGACTAACAGAAGAAAAAATCCTTTGATTAATTGACAATCTCATCTTTTTATATTTGGTATAAAATGAATTTATGGGTTAATGTTTCTTATTCAATTATTCGATTATAAAATTATTTTAAAATACAAAAACCTCCGTTTGCATAGCGAGAAATGTTTAAAAACTACGAAAATAATAATTTATCACAAGATTCCAATTGTCTTTGATTCATTTTCAAAAAAAAAAAATTGTTTTGCGTAGTTTTTTATTTTATTTTTGCAAACATTTCGCAAATATTTCATCAATGAAAAGAATTTTTTCCCTAGAAGTTGAAGTTGAAATACCTGGGAATGGTTTCTACGGGATTAGTGGAAGAATATGTATGTGTGTGTGTGTGTGTGTGTGTGTGTTTGTTTTGTGTTAAGCTGACTGTGATATGGGACATTGAAAACTTTCGACAGATTTCGTGATGAGCTGTATCGACACACCCATCGAGGCACTCCGCCTAGCCTAGAGATAACAAATTATATCTTATAAGAATAGCTTTTTAAATACCTATAAAATACAAGTATTTTGTAAAACATAATACCAAATAAGTAGATTGGATTCGTTTGATTCGTAGATATTTAAAAATACTTATGAAAAAATGTCATGATATAAGTGGTAAATTATTCGATTCATTGTTTCCGATTACTGTTGCAAAGTCATCTTTGCCGTTGATCTTTGCGCAGCCATTCTGTGATTTGGGAACCGGTGCTTGATCATATACAGTGGGCGTTATCAAACGGTATGATTTGGTTTTCTCAGGTATTTGGCTCGACTCTAGCAAATAGTGATACCAATCCAATGTGTTTATACTGGGTCCCTCGCCGCCCAGATCCGGCGGAAGTATATCTTTACATACGAGTTCATGCAGCGTCGTCAGATTTGTGCCGTGCGTCATTAAGCGTTCCTTAGTCTTATCTTTCAAAAATGGTTTTATCACGGCCATTGCCATTTCGACATACCACGGTTGTGCTATGAAGTGAATACCTTTAAATTTTAACGGCATGCAGTCCTAAAGATTCAAAAAAAAAAAAAAATATTTAATAATAATATTAATTTATGTGAAATTGTAGGTACTATCAAAAAAAAAAAAAAAAGGGTTGGTTCTCTTCTTCGTTTCGCTTACTTGAAGTGCTTCGATCATTAATTTCAAAATTTTCGGTGATAAATGCGACGACTGACGATACGTGAAATTCGTCCAATCAACAATGATAACAAATCCGAGCGCTTGATTTTGTACGTTTTCTAGCAGCTTATCGATTGTCAAAAGCAAAGCACGAAATACGTCTTCGAGACTATACTTCAATGGATCCCAATTGGCAGCAACGAAATTAATTACCTTACGGCCGCGACGGTCACGTTGCTGTAAAACGCTGGGATTTCCATCGCGCAGTGCCAATTGAATGTGCTCATCGAATATATTGATTTTCTGAAGAAAGCTCTTATGTTGCTCTTTGAAGGACAAGTAGTTCTTAAGTAATTGCATGGCCTCCTCCCACCGGAATTTCCGTGCGTATAGAAATCTTTTCAAGAACTCTTCGTCGAGCAGTAGTGATTTATCCTTCAATACAAAGTCCATGCTGGCGCCAATCATGTCCTTAAATATATTGATTGCCATTTTCTGATCACCCGGATCATGTTTATTGAAAACGCGTGTCGAAATGCGCTTATCAAAAGAGTATGGAGCTCTGATTCCATGGTGTTTATTCGCGTACATTTCGATAAAGTCTGACATATTTTTTGTTTTCTTTTGTAGCACCTTCAATAGAAAAAAAAAAATTTTTTTTTAATCGAAATATCAGGGCATTCAAATAGATGTTAGGGCATTGTTAAGAAGAAGGTCGAGAAATATTTTTTTTTTATTTTGTTTTTTTTAGTACAAAATTTTTTTTAAATATTTTTTTTTTAATTTTAAAGTTAAATTTTTTTTTATGTTTTATTAAAAAGTTTTTATTAATTTTTTTTAATTTTTAAAATTTAAAAAATTTTAATATTTTTTTTATTTTTTTATACTTATTTCTTTCTATGCTAAATTTTTTTTTTTTTTTTTTTGTTAAAATTAACTGATTTTTAAGCATTTCACATACAAAGAACCAAATAATATCGATGTTGATTTTTTTCTTTAACCCTTTAACGCATAAGGGTGAAATTTTCGTTCCCACATAAGTTTAACGATTCAAAGCAATGGAAATATTTAATGCTATAAATCGTCGCAATTATGTGGTGACAAATTTGTTTCTTATGCGTTAAAGGGTTAAATGATCAATTAAGTATAAGTACCTAAGGATTTCTTAATGAAGTAATGGGACGTACAAGAGGTCAAGTCATACTTTTAAAAGGTTTTGTGAAGGGAGTACGCTAAGTATTAGTAAAAATATTTGGGTTAAAGAGATGATCCTCCCCGCGTCCAAAAAAATTCAAAGGAGTTCACAGTTCCACAAGGGAAGACCCCAATTGCTAAGTAGTTTTGTCTGAAGCCTGCTTAAGAACATTATTATTATTTTTTTTTTTTTTTTTGGCTAGAAAACTCTATATTTTCCTCCAATATGACACAGCCTTATGAATAATCAAAGGATTTCTAAGAGGAAAAGTGACAGCGGCTCTGAAATCTCCTCCTACGGCCTTCTATTAGTTCATTGTAATACCTTCACAATTTATAAATTGTATGCCATTGACAAAAAAAAAAGGTTGCACTTCTCTCATGTTAAGCAGGTTGCCAAAAATGACCACTGTGCGAAGTTTTGACTCTTTAAATTGTGAGGGTACTGAAATGGGTTAAAAGGAAAAATTCGAGAATTTCAGCCACCTCCCCAATAGTATACTCTTTGGTGTGGAACGAAAAATCAATTTATTGGGAAATTCTATGAGAATACGAAAAAAAACCCGTTCAGCAATGGGTTATCATTTCCGATTTCCGCAGAGAAATTCCCAGATTTTTACTGTTCATTTGGAATTTGATATGGTAGGTCGATAAAGCGCGTTGGGGCTGCTAATTACTTATAAAATCGTATCTATGAATAGATCAAAAAGATCAATTGTTGAATTTTTTCGAAATTTTGGATTTTATATTAGCCATAAATAAGTAGGTTTGTCATGGCAGCTGCTGCGGCGTCAAGGTTTAACCAATTTAATTCATAATTAAATAATAATTAAACGGCCGCGATCGTTTAATCGTTTTTTTTTTTTTTTTTGCTGAGATAAGAGAACCGACAGTGGACGATAAAATAGACCCTGTATAAATTTTCAAGTCCATGGCCGATATGTGTTCTTTTATTGTTATAGGTATCTACAATATTTTTGGCAAATACGAAAAGAACAAAGAGTTTTTATAAAATTAAATCTAAATATACGGCCCAAATATATATCAATATAACGTATTCCCTAGATATTAGAACATCACCCTTTGCTGTATTTCGAAATATCTGGTAAAAACATGGGCTTTGCTATCCATTCTTTAAGATCATTTTTGTTATGAAAAGGAATATTAAGAGGTATTTTTTTTAAATCACTAGAAAGTAGTGCAAAAGCGGGAATACACTGAAAAAAATAATTTATTTTATTTTTATTTTTTATGAAAATTTTTTTTCAGTGTAACATTTAACTTTTTTGTAGATTATTAATTAACGGTTTCCATTTGTTTTACCTTCCTATCTTATTTACTTGTTGAGATATGAAATTCCGTAAAAGGACTCACTAAAAAGAAATGTCTCTCTATTTCTCTCTCCCTCTCTTTCTCTCTCTCCTTCTCTCTTTCTCGCTTCTCTCTCTTCTATTTCTCTCTTTCTCTTCTTCTCTCTTCTTCTTTCTTTCTCTCTTTCTTCTATCTTTCTCTCTTCTTCTCTTCTCTCTCTTCCTCTCTTTCTCTCTCTCTCTCTTCCCTCTTCTCTCTTTCTTTTCCTCTCCCTCCTCTCTCCTCTCTCTATTCTCTCTCTCTCTCTCTCTCTTCTCTCTTCTCCCTCTCCTCTATCTTCTTCTCCTCTCTCTCTCTCTTTCTCTCTTTCTTTCTCTCTTCTCTTTCTCTCTCTCTCTCTCTCTCTCTCTCTCTCTCTTTTCTCTCTTCTTCTCTTTCTCTCTCTCTCTCCCTCTCCTTCTCTTCTCTCTCTATCTCTCTCTCTTCTCCTCTCTCTCTCTTTCTCTTTCTCTTCTTCTCCCTCTCCTCTCCATCTTCTCTCTCTCATCTCTCTTCTCTTCTCTCTCCTCTCTCTCTCTTCTCTTCTCTCTCTATCCTCTCTTCTCTCTCTCTCCTCTCTCTCTCTCCTCTCTCTCTTTCCCTCTCTCTCTCTCTATCCCTATTCGTCCTCTTTCCCTGCTCACCTCCCTCTCCATGTATTCTTTACGGACTCGTACTCATTCCCTATTTTTTACTTGCTATTTATTCCTTGCTACCCAGTGGTACAAATTCGCGAATACTGTTCAAATTGGAAATATTTCTTTAGCAATTACTGTCCAAAGACAAAGTTAAAAGTGTCCAAAATAGTTTTTGGTAAAAAAAAAAAAAATGATTTATGGCCATAGCTTCCGTTGGCGTTCCTGAAAAGGTAACAGGAATGACTTTTGTATATACATATGTAGGTATACGTTTTTTTTTTTACATTTCCCGAGGAACTGATTATCGAATGAGGCGCGTTGGTTGTGATTCATTCGAAACACGATTCGCAAAAAAAAAAATAATAAAAAAATTAAATAAAACTTAAATAAGTTTTGAATAATAGCTTGACTGAGGCTCGAAGGTGTGTATCTCCAAACGTTACTTCAGAAGGGCAGGAAGCAATTAACTTGCTTATTATTATTGTTGCTTATTTTTTCTTTATTTCTTCTCTCAAATACACTTTCTGCTTGGGTTCACTTAGTTGATTTCGAGTTTTAAAGGAGAGGTAACTCCGGTTTCAAAACAATATAGGTATGTACCTATATACATATGTATGAATAGTCTGGAATGAAATGAGCTTAAGATGTTTTGAGTCATCTAAAGAAAGAAATAAAAATATTTCGATTTTGAGAGCAAATTCAACTCGATCTTTCTGCCTAAAGGTATACTTCTCTTGAGTATTCTATTATGTTTTTTTTTATTTATTTATTATTATTTTTTTTACTACGAAAGAATTCCCAAAGAAAAGCCATAAGATTTATATACATACATATTTTTGAAAGTTTAATTTGGGGACTTATACAAGAAGTCTTCAATTTTTATTATTTCGATTTTCAAGCACCGGTAAATAATACAAAAGATTAATTTTATTAATTTCTTTTGAACAGCGAAGGCGTTTCACGCAATTCTCTACAGACGAAAAAAAAAAAAAAAAAAATTACTGTTTACCCAATCGCTCATTTGGGTATTAGTCGTCGCTAACATGACAGCTTTAAACATTAGATACGACTCAGTTAATTATTCAATGCAGTACGCTACGTTTCCGGTAGACTGAAAGCAGGCGTCGTAATTTTCATACGCAGTAAAAGCACACACACTCTAACACTTTCTCCCTCTCCTCACATGCACACAGAGCAACACATGTGCACTAATTCTAGGTCTAGGAAATTTCTAATGAAAATGTAATTACGAGTTCTCTTGTTGCACCTTCGGTTCATAACCGCTGAAATGGCCCATTATTTGTCAAAAATATTACAAATTCACTGTAAACACTATCGCCTTTGAGCACATACCCTGCAGTCGTTTATAGTACTCGCCGACTGATGACAAAAATACCAGGATATCTCCCTATTGAGCTGTCATTGACAAGCAAACACTCAAACTTTTAACTACTCCAGGAGTACACCCCTCCTATGATCAATTAGAGGTCAATTGTCTCATTTCTACCAGTTGGTCTACAATTCTTCTACACCACTTGTGATCCTTGTGACCACACATGATCTCATTTTAACTACTCCAGGAGTAGACCCCTCCTATGATCAATTAGAGGTCAATTGTCTCATTTCTACCAGTTGGTCTACAATTCTTCTACACCACTTGTGATCCTTGTGACCACACATGATCTCATCAATTCTCATATAGGTATAAAACGCTCTAAATTTTGGCTAGTCATATTTCGAGTACCTCATAGTACTCTCTTTTAGTAGGATTGACCTCTTCATTACTGCAGGGTATATTCATATGAGTTTGTTTGGTAGAAACGAGATATGTACAGCCAAGTCATACCTCACATTGTTAATAATCAGATATTTAGACAGCATTTTTTTTCACAGCAAATAGATAAAATGTTGCTTCAGGCGGAACTGTCAGAAAAATCAACGAAAAAAGAAAACCGAAAACATCACGAAAGTGACGTCGCTTCATATTTTCCATAGAAATATCGTATCTGACAGGGAAACACATCAACGAAAGAACTAAACAATGAAACTTGACTACCAGAAAACAAAAAAAAAAAAAAACTATAACAGCTCACAGTCAAGCTTACTTATTGGGAACTTTTATTTGAGATGCTTACCAAAAAAAAAAAAAAAAAAACCGAGTTCACAATTATTGAGTGGCAATGCTTATGTAAAAAATTGACACAGGGTCATTACTTAAAATACATCATGGGCGCCATGTGGCCAAAGGAAGACTTCGATGAGGTCCAAAAATCGTTCTTTTTCAGCCCGATTCTGAATATTCCCAGGGAATTTACTTTTCTCAAGAGGAAACTATTTCTTTTTTTTAATATTTGGGGGAAGAAATTTTATGGGGAATGGGTATTTGACCCATACCCATAGTTTTCCTTATACCCTATCTATTTAAAAAAGGAGAATTTTAAGTCTCAAGAAATGTAAACTCCCCGGAAATTCGTTCCCCGGGAATATTCAGAATCGGACTGTTATTCTTTTATGAGGTACTAAAATACTGTACCTTCTTCTCATCTAAGCCAGGTTCGGAGAAAGGTTTAGAGTCCTTGAAATCGTTCACATCAAATGTCAGTTTGTTTCGAAATCATTATTATCTAATTAAATTTTCAGGGTGATATTTTGGGTCGAATCTATTTGCCATCGAATTCTTCAAAAATTTCCATATTAATTTTTAGTATGACTACTACTTCAGGCAGCAGGTATAAACCTGGTTTAATCTTTTGAAAAGACTATCATTTAAATAAATAATTAAACTTGGGCCCATTTGCTATTGTTCCGGTTAAAGTTTATCCTCACGATATCCTCTCAAAATGTCGACATTTTCATAAAAATTTTTTTGTTTTTCGGAACGAAAACTTTAATCAGAACAGTAGCAACCGGGCATTAGACTTTCGAAAATATTAAGCCAGGACGAGGAATGTGATCCATAGACCAAGGGTGAAAATTTCTAAGTTCTATGAAAAGACTTTCTACAAAATTATTGCACCTTAATCCAGGCTTAACTGTATTCAGTCACAGATCTAACATATGTCGACTGTTTTTTTTTTAATTTTTTTTTTTTTTAAATGGAACGAATCGTAGAGTATTTGGTTTCGGTCCGTATTTACCTTGCACAAAGAACTGAACGTGTTTCATCCAATTTCTAATTAAGCACAATGTCGAATCTCTGTGTTTTTGATTACAATTGAATCGTTCAATCAATGAAGCTTTTCTATTCACAGCACCACATATTTATTTTTAGATCTCTTTTGTTATGAAATTAATTGTTTTTTTTTTATATATATATATTTTTTTTTTACTTTAAATCGAGAAGTTTTCGTATTTTTCTTTCATTTTCCGAGCCTCATATTCGGTTTAAAGTTAAACTAAAAAAACAAAAAAATTAAACCACACAACGTCGCTTGTGGTAACTGACGATGACTAATTCGATGTACGATTGAACGACTGAGCGCCGCGTGTATTAACATGGCTTGAACGCCGAACTCAAGCTTCAGAGACACGGTACCGACACGAAGCCAAACCCGAATGACAAGCCGCACACGAGCCGAGAGAAACTTAACCAAAATAAATAACGAAAAATGAAAAAAAAAAATATTAAAACAAGAAACAAACGAGAAAACCGATGAGAGTGGAATAGGAATATACGGGTATGTACGTGTAGCAAGCGAGACTTCGTGCTGGCGCGACAGTCTGAAACGGTCTGAAACGTTCTACGTCGTCGGTGCCAGCCGCTCAGCTTAAAAAGCTGGGCAGCTGTGTAGCTTTTCGAATAAACTTTAATAATGCCGTCAATAAGGCCGAGGTAGAAAAACTGAAAAACTACAATATCGACGCACTCAGAGTGTCGCAGAGTGTGGGCTTTAGGATAACTGATATGTATTTTTCGCCAGCCGCGAGCCGCCACCCGATTCCAAATTCGCGATAAATATTTTTAGAAATTGCACCTGCTCCTACGCTAAAGTTTCGCACAGAGCTGCTGCTATTCGTAAGAGGTGGTATGTGAATGTGGGTATTTAATAATATCCCACTTCGTACAACCCACACTTTTGATGTAAACTACAACTGCAGAATATCTAAAATCGTTTCAGAAGAATTATTTTCCTAAAGTCAGTAACCTCCTTTTGAATATGATCGAAGTTCCTCTGTTAGCCCACACGAGAGTACCTACAGATATTATTTATTTTTCGTATCATTTTATTCGAACTCAATTGCAAGAATCATCCTCCAAATTTTGTGTGTTTCGCCATGTCATATCATGAGCATCTTTGAGTGGCATAAGGATTTTCATTGGGAGAACTATTCACGAAAAGACGTGAGGCCAATGGACTACTATCAGAACGAAAATATTTAGCGGGAAGCAAGGGCGTACCGAGAGAAAGAGTGCTTTGGTAGCGCTTATATTTGCCACAGTGGTATATTGAGCAATTATAAGACATTAACCGAAAAAAAAATTTGGGGTGCAAGAAGAATTTTAGAGAGTTTTGGACCAAAAGCCCGAAAAATTCATGACGTCCGATTTCGATGAAAATTTATATATAAAATAAGTAAAAAATTCGAAGAATTTTGGCACTAAAACTTTTTCAAAAAACTGAGTATAACTAGTCCTTTTTGGACCAGTTTGGAACTATACCCAAAGTAGACTAGTTGTAATCAGTTTTTTTTTAAATGTTAGCGCCAAAATTCTTAGAATTTTTCACTTATTTTATATATAAATTTTCATCGAAATCGGACGTCATGAGTTTTTCGGATTTTTTGGGCTTTTGGTCCAAAACTCTCTAAAATTCTTCTTGCACCCCAAATTTTTTTTTCGGTTAATGTCTTATAATTGCTCAATATACCACTGTGGCAAATATAAGCGCTACAAAAGCACTCTTTCTCTCGGTACACCCTTGACGGGAAGATTTCCATTTTCCTAGTCTTGGATTCTATATTGTTCCGGAAATAAAGGCATTTACCCAGCTAGCATTGTTTGAAATTTTTAATTCTTCTTCGAGTCCCCTGTTATGATTAAAATAGCCAGATATGTGCCCGTTTTCTGATCAGAAATTATACTCAGTCCTATTCTAAATGAATATTGCCCGGGAATTTTTTCCATAGAAATTTTTCTATGCGGAAAATGGAAGTGTTCTAAGCATCAATGAATAAAAGAATGTTGTGACCTTTGCCTCTGTTCGAAATTCCTGCATTCTTTTATTCTCTTCCCAATGGAAAGGCAGAAATTTTTCAAATCCGCAAGGAAAAAATATTTAGAATCGGCCTGACTGTTGACAGTAGAAAATGAAAACCTATACGCGACTCTTCTTGTGAAATCTCGGGGGGACTAGGTGATCATAAAATTTGGAATGAATGTTTTTGTAAAATTCGAAAAAAAATAAATCTATCGAAGAAAAACAAACTGGCGTGGGAAGAATTTTAGAATATATTTGTAATGCTCTAAAACAAATTCCTTTAGTTTTGAAATTGAAAAATAAAAATTAATAGAAAAGATTCCAGAACCCTCCAACGATCTAATTAATAAGAAAGTCTACCCAATAATATGAAAGACAGAATCGAATTTTCTTGGATATTCGCCTTCAAAATTGGTAAAAAATTTCTTTTAATTGATTTCTGAAGACTATAATATAAATAAATAAAATGAGAAGACTGTTGAAAAATAAAAAAAAATAAAATGTGGAAGATTATTAAATGAAAAAGAAAGGTCTTTGGCTTCACCTAAAATAATTAATCTATATCTCGTTACATTCGCCATGAACAGCATATATGTCTGTGTATGATATGTCGCAATCACACCAATGTCAATATATATTTTATTAAGCAGTCTTTCTGCAATCGGTTGGCAATTCACTCAAGGTGATTACCTAGTTTAATCGTCATTTATGTAGATTTCTTGAATTTTTTGATGAAATGAGAAATACCGGAATAACGCTATAAATATTTTGAAATGTATCAATTGATATTTAAGGAAGGGTTCACGCTCCTCTCAATAACTATAAAAAACCATACGAGCGAGCCTAACTCCAAGATCCGAAAAAAATTTATAAAGAATTTGGGGCAGAAAAGTGGTCAGAGAAAATTATGGGACCTTATGGGATCAATATTTTGTTTTAAGAAGATTTCAAAATGAAATTCGAAGGAGTTTTGGACTTGTTTTGAGACAATCAGGGGAATATATCCCAAAAAATCTGACAGCAGTGCTACTGAATATCGATATTCTGTAAATTACACTGTGCAACACATTAAATGTATACCGAAATTTGACTGCAGTTTCTGCAGTCAGTGTATTCGAAGAAGTTGAATCAACAATAATTGCCAAAACATTCTTACCGGGATTCTTACTTTTTGTGAGATATATAATATATATATATATATATACATAATAATACATAACTCCATCGACTCGAGATCCAGCTATAACCACAAAAAGCATCGTAGAGCGGAGTTTTTCGGTTTTCTTTTTGAGGTTATGGCGAATGCTAGATCCGGTGGAGCTACATAGACCTCTAATTCGGTATTAGCGACATCGAAATCATTTAGTACCCAGCGGCCAAAATGCTGCTTACAGAAGCGATGAACCGCAACACATTTCGCAGGCCGTAGGCGGAAATGCATACGACCTCATATACCATCCTATTATACTTTTGTTCGAGCGTTGCCATTTTTCAAAAGTGAACGCCTACCGTCACCACATTAAGTAAGCTATTGGTAGGCAGGTCGCCTACAATTTCGTATACTTTGTAAGCTATTGGTAGGCAGGTCGCTTACAGCTCGTATACTTTGTAAGTTATTGGTAGGCAGGTCGCCTACAATTTCGTATACTTTGTAAGCAGTACAGTCCTTAAGCTCTATTTGTAATATTGGCAGGTCGCTTACACTTTCGTATACTTTGTAGCTTATAGGCAGTCGCTACAGCTTTGTAAGTCTCGTATATAATAGGCAGTGGCCATTGTTAAAAGATGCACTTACAGTCTCGTATACTTCGTAAGCAGTAGGCCATTTTTTAAAAGTGAACGCCTACCACCACCACATTAAGTAAGCTATTGGTAGGCAGGTCGCTCACAATCTCGTATACTTTGTAGCTATTGGTAGGCAGGTCGCTTACAGTCTCGTATACTTTGTAAGCTATTAATAGGCAGTTCGCTTACAGTATCGTATACTTCGTAGGCAAAAGGCACTCTTGACCGCTGGTTTAGTGTGATAGTGTAATAGCGAGACCCCTAGATCTGACACGTTTATTTTTTTGTGGGGCTGTGTATTTAATCAATTTGAATTGGTATCAATTAGCTTACTAATCCTTCAATAATCATTACTTACACTGCA
Organism: Chlorops oryzae; assembly: GCA_020466095.1. NCBI lineage: Eukaryota > Metazoa > Arthropoda > Insecta > Diptera > Chloropidae > Chlorops > Chlorops oryzae. Next base: position 104,809,457 of record CM035807.1, read on the forward strand.
TATGTTGTAGCCAAGTTCTCGTTAATTTTTAAATTGAAATCAAAAAGAATATTTCGTAAATGCTTACATTGTCTTTTATTACTTCTTCTGAATTATAACCACACTTGTTATGGTGATCAAAAATTCTCAAGCTTGTCTTTTATTCATCTTAGATATGTGCTGAACTTGTGCTTCACAGTATTTGCTTTTTCGATGGCGCTTTCCCAGACCGGCACTTTCACTCTTTCGGTAATTGTGAAAGATACTTTGGCCTTTCTTTGTTCTGCGAGCATTGCTCTCGCTTAATCCATTTACAAATTCGTTGTCGTTGACAAATACAGACCGTTATAAAATTTTGACATTATATCGCAGCATTTAATTAACATTGTGCATGGTTATCTTAAGCAATCTAAAAAAAAAAAGCGAACAGATGGATGCAATATTGGTTTCATAACTCAATCTTTTCCATATTTTTTTTTAGCACATTTCTACCTCGAAATGTGAGGGTTCGTTGTTTCTTTTTCCTTAACCTACATACCATATGTTCCACTAGCCACAATAGTCTATACATTAAAGAATTATTCAGCTGTACATTGAATAGGTTTTAGTGGAGATATGGTAGTTCGAAAGATCCATATTAGACAACAAGCCATTTGAAATTAGCAATAATGTGATAAAGTTGAAGGAAACGATTTTATAGTTCTTTTGATAAAAGAAAAAAAGGCATCTACCCTAAGGAATGACAAAACCATACTCCTTTTAATCACAATATATATATATATTTTTTTATTTATTTAAACAAAAAGTAATGGTAAAGAACAATCATAAAAAAAAAAAAATAGTTTACACTTTCTTTTAAATTAAATTAAATTTCACAAATATTTTATAAAGTGACAAATGTTTTAACAATTCCATATAAATCATCATAACTCTCATTATTCATGTATATGTTTTTGTGCGCCTACGTACGCTGTAAACGATATTGCAGCTCCTTGAGAGTATGCTGTAGTTGATCTGTACCGGGCTTGGAATAGCAAAGATTGAGACAAGCTGAGACAATGTCTTGTGCTTTGCCAAAAACTCGACGCCTGCAAAAGATTTGCAGTAAAAAAAAAGAAAGAATATATGAATTTATAATTTAAAAGAATATTTGTATGTACTTCAGTGGCGGATTAAGACAATTTGTTGCCATAGGCAGTTGCAATTTTGACGCCTCAACCACAGCAGCCTAATTTTCTCATTTGTATTTTATCTAGTGTAAACGGTCAGAATTTTCCGCCATTGGCACATGCCTATGTTGCCTATATGGTTAATCCGCCACTAATGTACTTATATCTAAAGACAAGTTATAAAGCGACAGCAAACTTACTTGGATCGATGCCAAATTGTTTGGACATTTTTTGTTAACAATGTTACCAATCGTATCGAGGATTGAACCAAATGCCATTCATTGCCCTCGTTCGCCCAGACGCGTTCATTCATCGCAATCATCCTTGAAAACGAATCATCAAGTTAATCATAAAATTCAAATGTGCCACAATTAGGCCTATATGAGAAGACTTACCTTGCATAGTATTCCATGAGAAGCTCAATATCTAAATTCATTGCTATTAGTTTTTCAGGCACTATACCTTCAGTAAATTTTAGCTGGCAAGTTTTCACCTCAAGTTCACGTATTAGAAACGCTAATGGAAAACAATGCCCAGATTCACCGAATTCTCTTATGAGAGTTTCCATTTTTGTAAAAAGTCTTACACTACGTTCAAAGGATGAACCGGGTGCTGCTTCAACTGCCTTGTTAATAATATGACTCCATACCGATTCGATTAATAACTGATCGTTGTGCTGCGAGCAATTCAATATTTTCAATTTGCATTCCCATAATTGGAATGGATCAGCGAAATTCTGATACAATTCAGTTATATCATACAGCATGTAATTTAATTCGTTTACAACATTCGTTGCATTCGGTTCGGTCGATATCAAATCAGACATGGCATTTTGGACACATTTTTGCACCCGCGCTATTTCCAACTTGTCTTCCAACTCTTTCAACAATATGCCATTCGAGACCGAATAGCCAACACTTTCGTTTCTCATGCACATAACTGCACGTGCTAAATATTCTATACGTTGCTCTAATGGTATCGAGACACTCTTCATCGATGCCAGATTATCCAGTATTTGTGCTGCTTGTGCGTGCTGATCATTCTTTTCATAATATTTCCATAGTAAATCGACTAATTGTAAATTATCTGGATTCCGTACGACATTACGTTGCAAGAATTCGCCTAAACTTGGCTCCGTTAGTCCAAGTAGCTCCGAGAGTAGCTCATGCGATAAAAGCCATTCGTAAAGTGTTATATGCAATAATGGATCATTGATTTGTATGCCTAATGTAACAATAAGCATGATTTGTGCATTCGGATCGGTTTTCATTGCATTTGACGATGTGTACGGATTATTCTCCATTGTTACATTCGTTTGATTTGATATACCACTCTCATGATATATGTGATCGAGCATTGAACGCACCTCTTTATAGCAAACCATGCTTATGAAAAGAGAGAATATTTTTTTTTTTCTATTAGTGTCCGTACGAACGAACTAAAGAGTTCAAATTACAATGAATATGAATGAATTAAAGGTGATGGCCAAAGGGATTAGAATCTTAAATGGACTGTAAAACAACGACCAACCCAAAAAGCGTATCACCTTCAACTCTTTCCTTTTGATTATTAAATTCATATGCTCACCGTGCAGCATAGCCATCATAGCCGTCGCGATCTTCATTGGGCTCGCCTTTATTGTAATAATGAATTCCATATTGTTCCGGGTCAGTCTTAGATGCACATGTGGACGCAAGTTCGATCACGCCTTCGTAGAATCCAACATGTATAAACTAAAAATTTTCCATCAATGATTGAATATTGTTGAACTTTGTTCACATTATGTACAAACCTGTTGGCATATGTGTTGCAATGGCAAATTGGGTGCTGCATCTTTGCATAGTTGTAGTGCTGTTAAAAATCGTTCCTGTTTCTCCTCCGCATTGTTGCAATTGATCGAGTTGCGTAGTAGTTCGGTTGCCTTATAGGAAATAGCATCCTCATGTCGATACAATGTTGGACAAGTATCACGCAATTTGGCCGAGATTGAATTGATGGTCGCATTATCATCGAGATATGAATTGATGAGAGTAACAATTAGAACAGCACATGTATCCGATGATATAACTAAATCATAAAAAGTACATGATTGTAACGATTCTTGCTGTTCTTTACGTAGTTTTCCAATGACCATAAAAATTCGATGTTCGCATAGTAGCTTCCAAAAACCAATTACTTCACATGTATGTTCTATTGATAGACGCGAAACGTTTTTTTTTAAATTAATTTTCATTCTGTCAGTTTAGATGATTTTATTAAGTATTACGATTGCACTACTCACTTATAAAGTTCAATAGTCCAATTAAGGAACGTTTCTCTTCATTGTGTGCTTGTTCCGCAACACGTTGTTGATCCTGTTGAGTTGTTACGTTATTATTGTTATTCGTTGCATTGGGCGTATACACATGGCCAAGTCCATGCGAGGCCAATAATGATTGATTATGAAGTGTGGTCGAAGCAACTAAAAAAAACGAAGGAAGTATTTTGATTTGAATGTTTTGTCTCAAAGTCGATAAATACAATGTATTTAATATTTAAAAACTTACAGGACAATTCGTTTATGGCATTGCCATCCAGAAATGCGCGTATGGCTTGCAATTCGTCCAATAAATTCGCGCAGTCCTCGTAATTAATCGAACTTGATAGGTCTTTACGTATACATGGCATATTCCAAATCGGACGCAATAAACGTGCAACATAAAGATATAACGCATCGTGTTTCGCAGAAAAGATAAGGCTATGCATTTGAGGATTTCCCATATTTGATAGAACCCGTCCTTGATTCGTAACTTCGAAGAGAACAAAAAAAAACGTATTTTATAAGATCGAATATTCGATCGACATTTATAAACTTACTTGGACTATATGCGTTCAAGTTGGATTGCATTTGTTGCTGTTGCGATATATTTCCAGATATTGGGGATGTCATTCCTGATAACATTCGCCCGAAAGGTGTGTTCGCGTTCGAAGAAAACGGTGTCGACATTATAATTTGTTGATTAGGATTATTTGGTGGATTCTGATAGGCATGCATTACTGGAGAGTTTAAAAACTGACGACCCGGTGGACTTTGCATTTGTGGACTCATGTAAGCAGCCATAGGAGAAGTTGGAGTTGTTAGCTGCTGTTGATATGATGACTCTCCACCATATAGTAGTAGAGCTTGTGCCGCCCACATACTAACGTCAGTGTTACGATATGTTTCACCGCAAATTATTAACAGACATGCAAAGCAAGCTTCACGCGGCGTTTGTACCTAAAGCAATTAATTACAATATAGTATATGTTGATCGAGAAATCCTCTTTAAAAACTTGAATGACTTACCTGAAAGAAATTCTTAACGGGTTCACGATGTGGTCCATTACATGCTACCAATAGCTGATGCAATATATCCGCAGGCTTGAGAAGCGCAATGACATGTATACCCTGGTTTGTTAGGAGCATCACTTTTTTTGGTGTCCTCGACTGATAGATTATCGAACGCAATTTACTTTGGCTCCGCTCACGCATTGGTTCCATGCTCCAAACAAGTCCATCGAGGGGTAATAATGTTACCGACTCCGTTAGGTATAGGCGATTGGGAAACGGTGCCGCGCTCAGCGATAATAATGTCCCTTGATCTTTTTGCGCTGTTGTCGAAACAAGCAACAGAGTACCTTCACTGTATAGAGCTGTATGTACTAATTTCGGCTTATGTACACCAATATGTGAAGTATATCCAGGCGGTAAACGTATGTGGAGTAGATAAAGTCCTTGTGGCGTTGTTTTTTCACCATCGTTTGTTGTTTGCGATTTTTGAAGTTTCGATTGATCATTTGAATTGATACTGGATATATTGGGCGAACTATCAATTTGTTGTTGATGCTGTTGGAGCTGAGGTTGAAGGCGTTGATTATGATGATATGGGTTATGGAATGCTGTCGTAGAGAAATAAAATCGTACTCCACAATGCGTTACTGCTATTAAATGAACTTGATGGCTATCTTCTTTGGTTAGAACGCAAATCGATTTGATCTCTTTAAAGACGGCTATATCCACTGTGCTGTTATGGAATTCGATTTGATTAGTTAATTGAATTCGATTTATATTTTTTGGTTTATTTTTTTTTTTTTTTTGTAAAACTTACGCTATGATTGATGTGGCTCTTTTAGCGATTTCATCTTCCGTTACCCTTGCAATTCGCTGTACGTCTTTGTTCTTTTCGCCAATCAGCCATGCTTCTATGCAACCTTTTTCTGTCAACGTGAAGAGCAAATGTCGGGTGTTGTCGATTACGATTTGGACAATTGGATCGGGGTCCTGACAAGAATGATGGATTTCATTAATTTATTTGTTCTTTTCTTAGTTATATTGTTGGAAATTTTCATGCTTACTCCAAAAACTTTCATCAATCGCGGCAGCATATACGACGATATAATTCCTTTCGAATGATTGATTTTTTTGCATTGCTTACCAAACCAACCGGAATCGGCTTGATAGACAATTTCGTATAAGCATCCATCTTGGCCGCCCAAAAAAATACGGCCTTCATCACTTCCCTGGATGACGCGAAAGTTGACATTATCTGTTCCCAAAATGAAAATCGGACGATCGACTAACTGAAGCTCCTCAAATGTTGTCGTTTCGGGTCCTCCAATATAGCCATTGCGCGTAGGTGATGATAATGTTTTACTGGTATTTCCGAACGTTACTCCTAAGTAAAGAGATTCCCAGTTACTTTAGATCCAATAAAAACGTTTAAAAAAAAGTGTCTTTATCTAACCTAAAACAGCAATTTCCAATGGCGTTGCCAATACCAGTAGGTACTGTACTTCTTTAACAAAAACATTTGCTCTTGGTTTAACGAGTCCAACACCCAAAATAATTTGATTGAGACCATCGTAAAATGCAACATCGCGAACAGATTCATAAGTCCAAATCTGAAGAAGAAGTAGAGTTCACATATATGTATATTCAAAAATGCATTGAATTAAAGTAAGATTACATACATATAATTCCGAATCAATTGTCAACCACGCTCTTCCAATTTCCGGGAAAAGACCCATCTCAATATGGCACGACGTACCTTTCGAATGAAAATATTAAAAGTTTAAATATTTTTTTTTGTTTTTAATTCCATAATTCTTACTTCGAAAGTGCTCCAAGACCACTGAAGGAATTGGTATCTTGTTTACTGTTTGCACTTGTTGAATATCCTTGCTTCCGAACGAGAGATTGCCAAGATTTTCATAGTCATAATCGCTTAAACCACTCGCCGTGGACATGCCATTTTGGTTGATTGCCGTCAACTGTAGGAATGCGATTGTTTTATATGGAATCCAATATACAAACATACATACCTCAAGCAGTGATGGTGAAGCGAGATCTTCGCTGTTTTGCCTTTCTACCAGTTTAACGGCTATTTCCATATCAGCCAGATCGCTGTGGCCACCCACTTGAGTACTTAACATTATTATTTTGTATCAATATAGCTTTGAAATTCCTTTTTGAATTGTTTTTTCGAAGGAAGCTGAAAGGTGGGAAAATCAAACAAAAAGCCGGCTGTCCGCTGTCCTTCGGCCTTGCCAGAGTAAAAAAAAAATCCCATTGCATATCAAAGTGCGAAGGGTGCTGCCGTCGTAGCGCACATGTTTTTGCAAATTAAAATTTCACGTTTAACGGGGTGTCTTCACATGCACGTTTTTTTTTTTTTGTGTTGTTCATGTAACAATTAATGGGTTATCCCAGATATGCAGATGGGCTTTAAATTATTTACGACCTCATAAAGTGTGTGTGTGTGTGTGTGTGAGAGAAGAGAGAGAAGAGTAGATAGCTATGTTCACTCTTCTTCAATTCGTAAATTATGCCAAAAATTTTATTATTTCGAAGTCGGAGTCCGTGTTCACTCCGAAAAATTAGCTGCAATCAGATGTTCTCACTTTTACTTTGCATTAAAATGCTGATTTCCATGGCAAATCACAGCCAGAAGTCGAATGCAACTATGTGCCTTTAATATTCTTCGATTACTTGCCAGGTCCTGTTCCATACTAGGCGACAGTCGCCGGAGACACATTTTGTTTTGATGGCGTGGGACGGTCGGAGAAGAGAGAGAACAGCACCCCTCTCTCTTCCCCGGCCCTCTCTCTTCTTCAAAACAAAATGTGTCTCCGGCGACTGTCGCCTAGTATGGAACAGGACCAGCTCAGCACAAGGGAAAGCAAAAAACATACTGGGTTCAACTCCCAGCTGAGGCCGTGGATGTTTTTGTCGTTTTTTTTATTTGTTTTGCATTATTCGTGGTATCACAACGGGCCTATTTGTGTCACCCTTGGTGTCAGTCACTCTAACCTAACCCTAACCTAAAAAAAACCATGTTCTGCGAAAAAAAAATGTTTCTACTTATTTAATATTTCATGCAGTAAAAGATTAGGACTACTTTGCTCACATTTTACTACATAAAAAATGTATCTTTTTTATTTCGGAACAAATTTAACACTGGCCTTCAAGCCCCACTAGGAAAAAATCTTAGTTAATGTAATTTAAAAAATTTTTACCGATGTATGTAAACACGCGAATTTAAGAAAAGTCAATGAATAATCATGTTAAAATACGAAAAAGCACAAAACTTTCCAAACTGTGACGTTTATTAAGCTATAGCTGCGTGGGCTCTCAATTTCTATAAAGCAACAGTACCCCAATCGGCGCTATCTGATCAGATTAGTGTACATACATATGTGTTAAACCGATCATATTTAGGGTAAAAAACGTAAGATGATCTCAACCAAATTAACGGATCTGAACTATGATTGCCTGCGGGAAATCTATAAATACCTGAATATTAAAGACGCTTTTGCAACAATTGGTATTTTTAGTCCAGCGGTTGATGATGCTGCCCGCGATCGCATATGTACGATTCGAGAGTTTCGTGTTCAAATGCGTTTTCCACCTGATTACTGTGATGAGCTATATCGAATGATCGGAGAAAATATTGAAAGTCTTTTTCTAAGTGTGGGCTACTCAATTAAAACATGCCAAGTCTTGAGTATTCTTCAGCCAATATGCCGTGGAGCAGCTAAACGAGCTTTAACACAATTGTCTTTACAATATATTTTCTTTGGTCCTGATTATTTAGAATGTCTATTGCCAGTAGCAGCGCAAATAAAAATTTTAAGCCTATGCAATTGCCAACTGCGTAATGAGCATTTAAAAGACATATTGAGAGTCTTTGAAAACCTACAGAGCCTCAAAATTTGTGGTAACTATGATTTGGGATCGGAAGCAATTGATTTGGCGCTCCAAAGAATACCTGTCGTTCTTCATGATAACAGAGTTATTTAAGCTACCAACTAATGGTTTTTTTTTTTGCCTTGTTAATAAATCACTCCATTACTTTATACAATTATAATGTTTATAAACCAGAACAGGCTTTAGAAAGCCTATGAGAAATTCTTTTGCATTTGAACAATTGACGCTTCAAATGTTTGGAACGATTTGGAAAACAATTGAAAAGTTTTCAAAGGACAAACCATTGAAGAATTCTAACCTTCGGGTGTAATAATATATTGGTGGTTTTAGCACTATGGCCATTCTAGTTTTAGATAAAGTTTTATAAAATCTTTTTTACTGATACTATTTTTCAAATTATCGGATTTCAACAAAATTATTTTTATTATATGTACAAATATATATTAAAAATATTATAAAACAGCTGAAAAAAAATCGTTTTTATTTTAACCCGGTAGCGCCAAGCGTTCGTTTTCTGTCATCGCCATAACTGGACCAGTTCATATTTTATTTATTTATTTATTTTTATTAGGTATTTTATTTATTTATTTTTTTTATTATTTTATTTTTTTATTTTTTATTATTTTTTTTTTTTTTTAAAGTTCAATCGCTACCGGGTTAATATTGAATCGATCATTCTAAAATCGTCTCAAATCAAATTTTTTTTCCAACAGACTTTTCCTGAAAATGGTTCCTTACATCGCTGAGGTGGTCAGAGTGGCTAAGGTGTTGGTTAAAGATACCTGATGATGAACCTGTAAGCTGGGTTCGAAACCGGTCGTATCGGCTTTCCACATTTCTCGGCAATTTATGAAAAATAAATTTTTTCAATTGCCAAAAATTACATTTTTCACTATAAGTGAAAAATGAGAGACCATAAAGCCCAAATAACAATTAAGGGGGGAAAAAAAAGTAGATGCATATTTTCGCAAAAAAAAAAAAACATTCCTCTCTCCTTAAACAATTCTGGATTAAAGATAAAAAAAAGTCCTTTAAAACTCATTAGTTTGAGCGTGGAACAATTTTAATTGATACCTGAAAAATTCTGTTTTAATCTTATGAGGTTTTTGAAATGATCGATTCAATTGAAAAGTGCTTTTAACCCTTTAGTTCCTAGATTGTATTCGAATAAATAAAAAAAGAATTTCAGATTCGTTTTTCTCTACCCGAAATTAGTCTTATCTGATTATTACATTGAAGAAAAAAATTCTGCATTAGAGGGTTAAAGAATCAATAAACTTTTATGGCAAATTTTTCTGAAAGACGACAAAATTGTAGTGGCAAAAATCGAATACACTTTGCCGATTTTATAATTTTTATATACTCTCATGGCCAATATGAATCTAGCGAAACTTTTCAAGATGACATCCATTGAGCGCTTGGTGTCCAAAGCAATATAAAAACGTACACACATACATAAATTTGATAAACATAACAATTCTTCTGACGCAGTCACCTAGAAAGCCAATTGAGCTAACATGACGCGGCAAAAAATTGCTTGAAATATGTCTAATTTAAATTTAAAAAAAACCCAAAGTTCGAACAATAAAATCAATAACAGCTTGCAGAGAATTGACAGTTGAGGAAGGCAAGGGAAAGAAAATATGGAAGTGACGGTTAAAGCGAAAATAAATTTAAATACTTAAATGGAAACTGCATTCTTTTAAGGTTACTCTTACTACTGTGCATAATCGATCGCGCTTATTCAATATTGATCCAGGGGCCTTAAGGCTCAGTTACTCTTGATTGAACGTAACTTAACTTAACTTATAGAAATCTGTTTTCCACAGATTCTTATTCTAAGTCAAATTAAGTTTTCAGTAACTGTTCCCATACGAAATGTACCCACTAAACATATCAAGTTATCTGATTAAATAAGTAAAGTTAAGTTACGTTCAATCAAGAGTAACTGAGCCTTTACTCTGTTGTTTGAATCGGAGAGCCATTCTACTCGAACACGAAATCCGAGTCGAATGAATAACAATAATATCCGACACTCGAACAAGAGATTATGAAATGTTCGAATCCTAGAAAATCTTTAATCGAGTCGAACTACAGAGTAAGGGCCCAGAACTTAAATGTATTACGAGTCGAGTTTGGATAGAGGGTGCCCCCAGATAGAGTGAACACATGGACTGAGGCCTACACTCCAGATTAAGTTGGTATTCTAACTTTTAGCCGGAAGGCCGTTCAAAAATCCTTCAGAGAACATAAGAAAAAGTCGTCCCTGTTCAAAATTTTTTCCAAAAACCAAGCATTTTAACATACAAAAATTTTTTTTGGCAACCTTACATGAAAATTGTGTACATATTTGAAGCAAATTAACGAAAATTAATAAAAAAAAAAAAAATTTGTTGCTCGATAGTGTGAACAACCTCGGTAACGTGAACATACCTTGCAAAAATTAGTTCATTCTATTCACACTCCATATGATTATTTCTAAGCCTTCATAAAACATTTTACTAAGGGAAAAAATTTATTAAATTCTTATAACATTCCGTAAAGGGTTAAAACCATGATACAAGAAAACAAGATAGCGCCACTTGAGAGAGGAAACGTCACAAACTCAAAATTGCGATTCGTTGTTGTTGTTTCCCATGTTAAACCGGCTTTTTACTTTTTTGAATAGCATGGGAAACAACAACAATTTCTCGCTCAGTGACGTCACAAACTCAATTTTTCGGCTCTCAAAGAGAGCCTCAAAATAGCGGTACTGAAGTGGCGCTATCTTGTTTTCTTGTATCATGGTTAAAACCATTTTGGAGCGGGGTTCCTATAAAAAAAAAAGTAAAGAAGTTTACATCGGCTAAGCCGATTGCACCATATACTTTTCCTCAGCCTGAAATATGTTAAAACATTAGCATAAAATCCTGCCGTTTTCGTTGTTCTAGCTTGGATATCTATTATACTATGACTTCGATTTAGCTTTCTCAAACTCAAATTATTATTTAAGCACAAATTTTTGCGATGGTGGGCATGGTCAATTTTAACGTTAGTGGACATTTATGTTTGAGCTGCGAATCCTCAAGTATCAAAAAGTGAAAATAAATTAGTTGCGAATTTCGAATGTTTCTGACAAATTTTAACCTTAGAGGACATTTTTTTATTGAAAAATCTCATTAACATGAAAATTTTTTGCGAATTTCCGGTGGTATGTAAAATTTATCCATAAAAGACGACTTTTAATTCGAAAATCCACAACAAAGAAACAAAAAAATCATTTTTGTATTAGATAAGAAAAGAGAAGAGTGTTTTTTTATGGTTGGGTAAATTAAAAAAATTTTTTTCGCGAAAGCAAGCACATGGTAGATCAAACCCCTTTCTAAGGGGGTTATTAAAAAAGTTATCCAAAAAACGTTAAAAATCGTGATTTTTGAAACTTCTGAACACTTCCACGACCCAAGAGGGACTACAAAAAAATTTGTTGCAGTTTTCGGACATTTACTGGTTCAAGTCCTGCAAATTTCAATATGATATCTTTATGGCTTAGAGTAAATTACGAAAACTAAGTGAGACGACAGACGACAGACAGACAGACATGGCTAGATCGATTCCTTTGTAACCCTGTTCAAGAATATATATGTATGTCTATATCTATCGCGACTCCTTTGGTATGTTACATACTCCGTGCCAAACTTAAATACCCTTTCTCTTGAAAGGTATAAAAATAGTATTCTGAGAAAAATATTTCTTGTATGACTTACTTTTCTTTTTAGTGAAAACAATAAAATTTACACGGAACAATTTGTTTGGAACCCTTTTCTTTATTTTTCTGGTTTGAGTTTTTTTTTAATGAAAATTATTTTGATAGCATTTTTTAAGCATCAGTAAACGTAAAAGCGCTTTAAAAGCTTCGGCAGAATTCTCATCTTGTTTAGGCATTGGTGTTTAATATCAAGAAAAGGGACATGCGAAGATTGTTTTCATAGAAACGAAAATGAGAGCCGTGAGCTGCTTTTTTGGGGGTGGTTCTCAGACACCAGTTGACAAAAAAAAAAATCGAAGATCGCTAAGGATCTTGTCACAAGTGTCAAAAAATGGCGTCTGGAGCTTAATTGTTTACTGCGACCATGAAGAATAGACTTTGAGTAGTAAGAAAGAAAGAAGAAAGAAAGAGAATGAATGAATTGCGCTTGTTTAGTTGGTATAAATTTTTTGGCTGATCTGAATTGCGTGTAAACGGGCGGGGGAGAGAGAACACAAGAAATGCCAAAAAGTCAAGCGACATACAGTACGACTACAACTTAAATATCTAATAATATTAATGATAACTTTGCAAAGAAAAACAGTTTTTTTTAAAATGTATTAATTCTATTTTAAGCTAAATCGATCGATTATTTCGTGGTAGTTCAATGCCACGATGAATGCTGAACGCTGAATGACATCGGGGTTTTTAGGTGGATGATTTCTTGAACTCTTTGCCGTAAAATTCGCGAATGAGGCTCTTGAGGTACTTTGTCTCGCGCATGTATTTGCTGAGCTTTTCTTGTAATTCCTCATTGCGTTCCGCCAGTTTTTGCTCCTCGCCGAGCACCAGTTCCATCTCGAGTTTCTTCTTTTGACGATAACGAGTGGCGGCATTTTTGTTTTGTTCCTTTTTACGAATTTTACGATCTTCAACACCACGTCCGTACGGTCGTCGTTTTTTGGTCGCTCCACCAGTTGAACTGTTATTGGTATTAGGTGTCGTCTCAAAATCAATTGATTGAGTGTCCTCACTGATGCAACTGCTGCTGCTGCTGCTGCTGTAGCGGCCGGGAGAAGAATTTGCAGAATTTGATGGCGTCCATTCCTCATCGGTTGTTGACTCTTCCATTTCCGATGGCGGCGAATATGTATGATGCGATTCATATTCATCGCTCATCATATCGGGCAAATCCTTGGCCAGTTCTTCGATGATTTGATCGACAAGTTGTGCCTGTTCGAGTTCATCTTTAACGCCAGCGTTAGCATTGGCGCCGGCATTGTCCGAGTAATGTGAAGCTGTTCCGATATTAAGAGGATGTAATTGAATGACAGCATTTGGAATGGCATAACTGTTGTTTTGGTGTGGCACAATCGCAATTGCTGGCGAATGTTGGATTTCTATTGGTGCATCTGGAACTTCTGTTGATGCAGTCGTTTCGGGGCGGTAATGCAATGTATGAAGCTGAAAATAATTGATGAATATTAATAAATGATGGAAGTCATCGTAAAGTTTGAAAACACCCGAATCGGTTAGAAATTATTCCGGTGTTTTCAACTTAAAGGTTGTGTGTGTGTGTGGGTTGTGGAGCTCACCTGCACTGGAGTGCTGTCATGTTGTTGGTGTATTATTGAAAAAAGACCATTACGTGGTGGCGATTGTGGTGGTGTCAGGCTGGTGAAGGTGTTGGCAGCTGCAGCTGCTCCCAAAACATTTTCGTCGAAATTGACATCAATGTTGTACGGAGTTGAAACAGTTTTGGTGAGAAGATTTCCATCTGATATTGTTATGTTGTTGAATTCAGAATATCCGGAGTTAGTTCCAAGCTCCACAGTATGGGGTGGCCAATTTCCTAAAGAGAAAAGAGGGAAAATTAATAAATATGTCTCGAATTTCGAAAAGAATTTTCGTTTAGTTCTTTTTGAAGCATTAAAGGGTTATACGCAAAAATTCAGGTCTATTTCCGAAAATATTTATCGGATTGGTCAAATATATGTACATACATTACGAAAAAAGCATGAATATGAATATAACCGGGGAACGAATTCCCGGTGAATTTACTTTTCTCGAGAGGAAACTTCTTCTTTCTTCAATATTTTGGGGATGAAATTTAATGGGGAATATGTATTTGACCTATAACCATAATTTTCCTTACCCTATCTATTAAAAAATGGAGAATTTTAGTCTTGGAAAAAGTAAATTCCTGGGGAATTCATTTCCCGATTTTGTTTTTGAAAATTCAAACTCCCAGCGGCCAAAATGCTGCTTACAGAAACGATGAATCGCAACACATTTCGCAGGCCGTAGGCGGTAATGCATACAACCTCATATACCATCCTAGTATACTTTTGTTCGAGCGTGGACGTTTTCTTAAGAGTGAACGCCTACCACTACCACATAAAGTAAGCTATTGGTAGGCAGGTCGCCTACAATTCGTATACTTTGTAGATATTGGTAGGCAGGTCGCTTACAGTTTCGTATACTCTGTAAGCTATTGATAGGCAGGTCGCTTACAGTCTCGTATACTTCTGTATATGCGTCCTAATTAACTTTAGTATTAGCAGTTCCTTACAGTCTCGTATACTTTGTAAGCTATTAATAGCAGTTCGCTTACAGTCTCGTATACTTTGTAAGCTATTAGCCCTCTAATTCCTGGCTCTTTTTTCGAACAAATTTCAAAAAAAAAAAACTAATAATAATAATTTCAGATTCATGTTTTTCTACCTAAAATTAGTCATATGTATCTGTACTTTTCATTGAAAAAAAAAAAAAAATTGTGGCATTAGAGGGTTAATAGCAGTTCGCTTACAGTCTCATATACTTCGTAGACAGTAGGCACTGTTGGCCGCTGAGCTGTTCTATAAAGAATAATATAGAAGAAAAGAAGAAAAAAATCGATATGCGATTCATAAAGCATAACGAAATTTGTCTAAACGACTCCAGAGGGCGCTTGAATGGCATTTTCTTCATCTTCAAAATGGTTGAGTTTATTTCACAATCTTTCGTAAGATTTAAATTAAAATGCTCGATAATCCAGCTGAAGGAGAAAGCCCTTATCGAAACGCCCACAAGATAATCAGGCATGCTATAGAATTCGAATTTTGGTTTTTTTTTATTCGGATCCGATTTCTAGAACATGCCTGAACACCTAGCTACAAAATGTTCTAATTTTAGAGTGACGCGTTCTAGATTTAAATAAAAAATTAAAAATTTTAAACATTTTCGAAATATTCGCATCTAAACATAAAGTATGGAAAAATTTGTTTGTTGCAGCAAGTCTCGATTGGATGTTTCAAGATTGAGAGATCTCACACACGATTCATTAAGAGCATTTTCACAATATATGTATATATATATATATATATTAATATATTTTATATGAGTGCCAGAAAGGTTATCAGCGAGCAGCGCAAATATGTCCCAAATTCAAGTACATACACGCAGAGCGTGTGCATATATGTGTATACATATATGTATATTTACATCATCTAATTTTATATATCGCATACGCGTCGATAATTGCAATTGTTTAACTGATTTGAGACTCTAATAGTGTGCACCATGAAAATGAGGGTGAAGTTAGATTAGAGAAGCCTTTTTCTTTCGCCATTTTGTGAGCTTCGAGGAGACTCAGCTCGACAAAATGCGTTGTTGAAAATTTTTTTCACAATGCAAGCATGAAAATGCGTAGGCATGTTGCTTCTCGTTTGAATAATTCCATGAACACTTCGAATTTGCGGTGTACGATAACCCTGTTTCGATGGCCAGTCAGTCTGTCAATCGATCGATCAGCACCGGGTACTATAGGGTGGTAGGTAGCCTCTACACATACATAGTTTTTTTTTTTTTTACATTCAAATTGAAAAAAATTAATACGCAAATGGATTAAAATTTTCTAGACTCGAGACTCGAATGCAGTTGAAATGTTGCCTTGTATTTTGGGCTTTGTTTTTCATTCTTATATTCATTATTTATTTGTATAATTTTTCATATACGAAATTGATTTTATGCAACTAATCGGGTACTCGCCGAATTAACATACTTGTTTTACCGCTTTTATAAATGCATTCCCAAGAACAAGTAACAGTTTTTGCGCTGAAAATCGAGATCAAAGCAGAGATCTCAAATAATTAAATATAGACTGCGGTTGATTGCTGGGTAAGTGGATATGTGGTGATTACTAGTACATTGAACCGATTTCAAAAAAAATAAAAAGAAAATCGCATTTTCTATGGTAGTATATGATTGGCAGAAGTTCATTTATTTCTCAAACCTTGAACGAGTTAAAAAAAAAAAAACAAATTTTCCAATTTTCAAGAATGCCATTGTTCCATTTTTTAACCCCAGCAAACATTTGGAGTTATAAATGTGTCTTAAGGCGGATTGTGGTAAGTCCGTATGGGAGTTAACCCATTTTGTACCGACAACATCAAATAGCCATTAATTTTGTTCGACAAATCGAACAGCCGGCCCAAAATGGGTAAAAAGTCCGAATTGAACGTGTTTCTCTTCTTTCGAGGGTGGAATTACAATCACAGTCCGAATTCATAGGCTGAATGAACCGAAATAGGAGTTCTTCTCACAGAGCCAGATGCAGATTTTTTGCAGCTCAGCGTAAAAAAAAATATCTTCCGCCCGGATGATGGCAATTTTCCGACCTTCGCTGTGCCTCTCTGGGCATTTGACCGATTACCAAACCCTACGAATCGGGGCCTGACTTCTGCACTCATGTCCTCTGATTCTTTCCATTTCATTTTAGACTAATTTCGGAAGCACACTGTATGAGCCACGTATTTTCTACATATTTTAGATCCATTTTTCTGAGCTTCGCATTTTGTGAAAATGTCCGCTACAAGTCCAACTCATAATTCTTAACAATCCGAAAGTTCTTTGCTGGCAAAAACCTTTGTTTAATATACAAATCTTTATGGATTAAAAGGCTCGAATTGATTTCTCCTTCTTTCTTTCTTTCTTTCTCATTCTTTCTTTTTCTTTTTCTTTCTTTTTTTCTTTCTTTCTTCTTTCTTTTTCTTCTTTCTTTCTCTTTTTCTTCTTTCTTTCTTTTCTCTTTCTTTCTCTTCTTTCTTTCTTTCTTTCTTCTTCTTCTTCTTTCTTTCTTTCTTTTCTTTCTTTCTTTCTTTCTTTCTCTTTCTCTTCTTTCTTTTCTTTCTTTCTTTCTTTCTTTCTTTCTTTCTTTCTTTCTTTCTCTTCTTTCTTTCTTTCTTTCTTTCTTTCTTCTCTTTCTTTCTTTTCTTTCTTTCTTTCTTTCTTTCTTCTTTCTTTCTTTCTTTCTTTCTTTTTTTCTTTCTTTTCTTTCATTTCTTTTCTTTTCTTTTTCTTTCTTCTTTTCTTTCTTTTCTTCTTTCTTTCCTTTCTTTCTTTCTTTCTTTCTTTCTTTCTCTTCTTTCTTCTCTCTTTCTTTCTTCTCTTCTTCTTCTCTCTCTCTCTTTCTTCTCTTTCTCTCTTCTTTCCTCTTCCTCTCTTCTCGCTTTCTTCTCTCTTCTCTCTCTCGCTCTTTCTCTCTCTCGCTCTTTCTCTCTCTCGCTCTTTCTCTCTCTCGCTCTCTCTCCTCGCTCTCTCTCTCTCGCTCTCTCTCTCTCTCGCTCTCTCTCTCTCTCGCTCTCCATCAATACAAATGCGAACTACATTGCCCATGGTGTCCTCAGATCCTGATTCAAAATAAATTTAACATTTCCATGACTTTTATGTACGCAATTTTCTAGCCTTGATCAACCGCGTCCAGAGAGGATCACGTGGCTAAGCAAATAATATGATCCGATGTCATTCGAATCATCTTTGACATAAACAAATGATGAAAGTCTTGTTCATTATATCTGCATGACTTCCAGTCTACATATTCGAAGGTTTATTAGTCTGGAATTTTTTTTTTTTTTTTTGTAAAATATGAGGCCCAGAAATATGAGTCTTCAAGGTTAATAAGAAGGGAAACATATTCATTTCGGACTCCTAAATGAGTTCATTATGATAGCGAAGTCGATATTAGATAAATATATGACCAAAGTCGGTTTCAAAATACTCAGCTTAACTGTTACTGTTACGCATCAAAGGCAACACGACTACTACATAAAGAAGCTCATTTCTCAATCGTAATCTCAATTAAATTTAAAAAAATATTCCATTGCAATGGCACATTACAATCTCACTTCCATCTCCATTGTTCCAAGTAAATTACTAAAGCAAGTTACTGATAAAGATGGAAGCATATAAAAGAACGAGTGCTTACTGTAATAAGCAGCAATCTGATCAAAATCAAAATCATGTAATCTAACGGAAAACAATGCAAAGAATCAGTTATAAATTTTATAAACAAAATGGAAATATTAAAATTTAATATAATAGGATGAAATTAATTAAAATAAAAATTAAAAAATTATTAAAATTAAAACGAAATAAATTAGCCACGTGTTGTGTTTCCAAGGCCCCTGACAGTATATACTTATACTTTGAATGAAAGGTTAGAAATTCTTCATAATTAGGTCAAACTAATTCAATTAAAAATAAAAATTTCGATTGCATTGCTGTCGGGCGGGCCTTGAATTAAGATAACGTCTGCGCCCTGTAGTGCCGACGATGATGACTGCGAATTTACCGTCAAAGTCGAGAAAAAGAACAGAAATTTCGACTTTATTAAAATTCAAAAATGCCGAAACTGACGACGACGTAGTCTCATACATACATAGCTCTCCTTTTCAAATAGCCTTCAAAATTTCGACTCGCCCAAAAAAAAATTTTTTTTTTAATGCCACGTTTTGTTTGTGTGAAAACACGCACATGCCAACTTTCTCCTGTTTTTTTTTTTTTTTCATTTCTTCTAAAAAGTAAGAAAAAAAGTTCGAAAATATGTAGAAATAAATAGAAACAGTTGGATGAATGGTAGACGCTTAATAATCAAAATTGATTTCGTTGACTTGATGTCGAAAACAAAATAGTTCTAAAGTTCTCTACAAAATATACAGTGAGATCTCTCATGAGTGGAAACATTTAGGGTTGTAGTCTTGAACTCCCCTGTAGGAAATGTCAATAGTGAATCTATACTATTTTTCTACTGACCACGTCAACGTCACTACTGACCAGTTATACCCGCCCCAAGCCTTTGTCTATTGACATTTTATCATTGAGTGGGCATTGCATGTCAACAATTGACCGGAGAAATATTGACGAATTATTGACGAACCAATGACGTCGGTACTATTATGTAGACAAAAGGAGTACTCTTTCGTTTTTATAAGGAGACACGTTGTTGACATTGTCAATAAATATGAACTGTACCTCTTGACAGTACAGTTTCTCTAATGACACCGCCTATAAATACTGTTGACGTTGGAACTAGTTCTCTTGTCTATATTGACGTCAATATAGACATGGGGCCATATAGCGATAGGGTTCCTGCAGGGTCGGTTTAAGAGCTTCGAAAGTTTAAATCTTCAAATATATTCTTTTAGTTTTCAAACCGTTTAACTCAACCAAATACCTTTGCTGTATTTGAATTTTTGAAAAATTTTCCTCTAAAATTAAGAAGCCTAGTTTAAACTCTCCCGAAGACTATCATTTGAAAGTATAAGCCATCAAAAACTTTAAACTAGGTTGAAACTACCAGCCTTACTCTGTAAAACCAAGCGTCTCTGGTGATCCCTTCGGACATTTTTTTTTTCGTTCCCGTAGGTGTCCGCTTGAGAGAGACTACAATGTACAGTCTTACGGGAACGAAGAGTATCAGCCCTTTTTTAAATAAACATTCCCCGGGAATTTTTTCCCTAGAAGTTTTTCTCAATGGAAAAAGGAAGTATTGTTAGCGCCAATTAAAGGGAGAATATGGCTACTTTTGATTAAAAATGTTCGAAATTCTTGATCATATATAACTATATATGTCACTCAGGAGCCGTTTTCATTTTGGCTCTTTTCTTGGGTACCCACCACGGTCTTGGGGGGTACCCACCAAAATGAGCATTTTTCACTTAGGTATTCACCAAAAGTATTTCTCTCTCGCTTTTTTTTTTGCCTCCCGAGTAACATCTCTTTCTTACTGGCGCGAAACATCCCGCACAATATCTATGAGAGTGACATATATGGTTATATGTGTTCTTGATCCCTTCATATTCCCTCTTCCCAGTGTGTATCGAATGGGAGAATTTTTTTTTTTTTTTTATTCGAAGGGAAAACTTATTCTCTTTAGAATCGCCTGGGCAATTTTTCCTTGCGGTTTTAAAAAAAATTCTCCCATTCTAAACACATTAAGTGGGGGAGTATAAAGGAATCCAGAGTTCTGAACATTTTTGATCAAAGGCCTTAACATTCCTTCAATCATTGACGCTTAGAAAATTTATTTTTTCCGCGTAGAAAAATTTCTAGAGAAAAAATTTCCGAGTCATATTCATTTAGAATATGATAAAAGTAAATAAATAAAATATAAATTCTGAGGAAATAAATTGAAGGGTGACAAATTTACGCCTCACAAGGGCCCCTTGTGATACCACGAATAATGGGAGAACAAAGAAAAACAGAAAAATCGACCCAAACATCCACGACCTCAGCTGGGAGTTGAACTCAGAGCCTCTCTTTCGTAATTCGGCATCTCAGTCAACTACGGCCCAGAGGCCATCGATCTACAGGGGGGGAAAAACGGTATAAAACTATCTTCAATTCGGAGTCTTTGCACTCGCAAATGAAAATTCGTAATTTTGGCAGTTTTTTTTTTTTTTTTGTGTGTAATCATCATACTAACCAAAGAGAGCGTACGTGCTTTTGAGTGCGCTTATGACGTTCATATTGCAGACTCAGACGCAAGCGTAGATGGCGTGTTATTTTTTTTTGTTCTCCTTCGATTAATGTATAATTTTGGTATTTTATTGTTTTATATTTTTTTTTGTCGTTTATATTTTGAACGAAGATCTCGGAATTCACGTACAGAAATGCGAAAGCGAAGAATTTAAATCGAGCAGGTATTTTGAAAGAGCGGAGAATATACGTTAAGAGTGAGTGTGTAAAATATCAGAGAGAGAAAAAAAAAAGAAAACTTAAAAACATACAAAGAAAAACACGTCAAGAAAATATTTAACGAAAATATTTGAAGAAAAATATTAAAGAAATTCTACAATAAGAGTAAACTCTCGTAACAAGTAACTTATGCCTTAGAAAAACTACTTAGAAAAGGCACAATAACTATATCTAGGTATAAAAACTTGAAAGGGATTTCTTCTTACTCTTTGTACAAATTGTAAATTAAGGCTGAGAAAAGGCGAATCTTTCTTTTGGGTATAATTTAAATCACAGAAATTTCTTATTACCAATTTCAATTGATTTCAGTTTTTCAGATTTGGTTTTTTTTTTTGTTTTTTTTTTTTTTTTTTTTTTGGTACAAAGAGGGATAACGCTATGAGTATGTGTAAACAAATAAAATTTACTACGTGTATGAAATTTTTTTATCCAATAATTCTCTATTTAAATAATTGAATAATTATATGTGATTAGAATTTGTAAGATTTAAATTTCGAAACAAAAGGGATTTCTTAAGAAGAGATTACAATTCGAATATAGAGGCAATAGCTCTTTTGGGGGGATGGAGGAAGCTCACCAAGCTCGTATTACCGTGTTTGGGGGGGGATATAAGGCTCGAGAAGCTTCCGTAATATATTATATTTATTTTATTTATGGATTGGCAATTGGTTTTTTTTATTGAATTATTTTCCTTATAATTTTGTGTTATTTTTTTTTTTTTATTTATTTATTTTTATTTTCTTTTATTTATTTTTATTTTCTTTTATTTATTTTTATTTTCTTTTATTTATTTATTTTTATTTTCTTTTATTTATTTTTTTTTTATTTTTATTTTCTTTTATTTATTTATTTTATTTTCTTTTATTTATTTTTTTATTTTCTTTTATTTATTTATTTTTATTTATTTTTTTTTATTTATTTATTTTTATTTTCTTTTTATTTATTTTTATTTTCTTTTATTTATTTTTATTTTCTTTTATTTATTTTTTTTATTTCTTTTATTTATTTATTTTTTTTTCTTTATTTATTTATTTTTTATTTTCTTTTTTTATTTATTTTTTCTTATTATTTGTTTTTCGTTTTGTTGTTTATTTGTTTTTTGCTTTATTTAGTATCTCTTTTCAGTTATTCGTGTTGCAGTTGTCGGTGTATGTGTGGCTACGTTGCTTTTGAATATGGTTATGTCTCTAGCGTCGTTTCACCAGTTTTTGGGAATTGAACACAATTTCACGGTTCCAAAGATAACGTATCGATGTGGTGATCTTCACGGTTTTCAACCTTACTTGTGCAGCCAAATGTAGCTTTCAGAAGGGAGAGGGGGTTGGTTTTAGCTCTTATTTATCCAATTGATAGATTTAGCTTTCCTTTGTCTCGATATCCAGAATCCGTTTTGAATTTTTTTTTTGCCTTTAGCAATTTTCTGGATGACCGTCCTCGTCGGCTTCGTCGTCGTCGTGGTGGTCGTGGTCGTCGCCGCGCCAATACGAATTGACTTTACGAAGAACGTACCGCAGCAGCATACAGCAGCAGTAGATCGTTCATTAAAGGGGGGAGGCACGAAGCGAAGAATATGTTAAATTGTTTTAAGTTGCACGTTAATTGAAAATCTTGTGTTGACACGCTCACGATCTTCGCTAAATTGTCTCAATTGGTTAAAATATTTAAATTCAAATAAAAAAATCCGTTTTTTTTCCTTTCAAGTGTGGCACGAAAATTATTGCTGAATTTATTTGCATACAAAAATGTGTTTTTGTTGGGGAATTTTTGAGGTTTTTTTTTTTTTTTTTTTTAGAAAACTTTCGACGAAAATTCTTTGCGCTTTATTTGTTTTCGCTATGTTGCCAGTGGAAATCTTCCATCGAACGATCAATGGCAGGTTTAAAATTCTTCGGTTCGCTCTTTTTTTTTTAGCTGGTGGGGTGGTTTTTGTTTGTTTTGTGTTTTAGTTTTTTTTTTTTTTTTTTATCGTTGATTCTATTTTCGATGAACACGTTGAAAGTATTTTAGAAGAGGGCCGCACGGAATATACATCACGCTTTGGAAGTTGATCTCGAACTAAGTGTGAATTTACTCAGCTTGCTCGCTTTCAATTCAATTTCGAAAAATCGAAGCCGTTCCCAATCGAAATCGCATTCGTCGGTTTTGATTTCTCGCATTTCGTTTAATTTTTTTAAATATTTTTATAATTTTTTTTTTTTTTTTTTTTTTTGAGCGTGATTTTATTTAAATCGGAGCAATCAAGCGCTCGAGCAGCCAGTGTCTATCTTTCAATTCCCATTAAAAACAAGCTTTGCCGTCTGTTGTTGTCGAATGACGACAAAAAAAAAAAAAGTAACAAAAAAAAATCCAGTTTCTCTGCGGCTCCAATCAAACAACAATCGTCGTCGTCGTCGTCGTCGTTATCACAGCCAACAGCTGCGAGCAATATTTACTCTGAGATTTCAGTCATATTGGTGCGAGTAATGAACTCACAATCGTCACAATTCTACATACGATCGCAAGAAAAAAAATTAAAATTATCAAACTAGAATACGTTTCGCTCTCCGTAACATGGAGAGAATACCAATATGAGAGCAAGAACGCAAGCAGTGTTGGAAGCTGACAAGTTTTGACGATCGTCTATTAACTGTCGGCGAAAAATAAATAAAGATATAATTATAAAAAATAAACAAGGCTTTCGAGTTTGAAGTCGAATTTGGATTTATAATTTGAATTTTCAAGCACATTACAAATAAGAAAAAAAAAACATGCCAAGATTTTTTCAGTAACTCTTTTTTTTAATACAGTAGACCTCCGGTAATCCTGACAAACGTTTTGCAGGGCAGTCCATACTATATACTATCCTATCTAAATCCTTCTCTTTATCTCATCTATCTTCTTTCTCTCTATCTCTCTCTTCTCTCTCTCTATCTATCTCTACTCTCTCTTCTCTACTTCTCTCTTCTATCTCTCTCTATCTCTCTCTTCTCTTCTCTCTATCTCTTCTCTATCTCTTCTATCTCTCTCTCATCTCTCTCTACTCTCTCTATCTTCTCTACTTCTCTACTCTTCTCTCTCTATCTCTCTCTCTCTCTTCTCTCTATCTATCTCTCTCTCTCTCTCTCTCTCTCTATTCTCTCTATCTCTCTCTATCTCTTCTCTTCTCTCTATCTCTCTCTCTTCTCTCTCTCTCTCTATCTCTCTCTCTCTACTCTCTTCTCTCTATCTCTCTCTACTCTCTCTTCTCTATCTCTTCTATCTCTCTTCTATCTATCTCTTATCTCTCATCTCTCTTCTATCTCTCTCTTCTATCTTCTCTCTCTTCTCTTCTCTCTTCTATCTCTATCTATCTATCTCTATCTATCTATCTCTATCTATCTATCTCTATCTATCTATCTCTATCTCTCTATCTCTCTCTCTTCCTCAAAACAAAATGTGTCTCCGGTGACTGTCGCCTAGTATGGAACTGGACTACGGAACACTTGTGGTTCTGAGAAAGACTACCTTGTGATCTGAAAAATTATAGATCCAATGATAAGATTCTATCAGCCCGATTCTAAATGAATCCCGATATTTTTTTTCTAGAAACTTTTCTCCACGGGAAATGGGACTGTTCTAATCATCAATAAAGAAAAGAATATTATGACTATGGTTATAAATGTTCGAAAATCTTGCACTCTTTATAATTCCCTTCCTAGTGTGCTTAGAAAGAGAGATAGGGGTCTCCCTTACACGTGAAAAGTTTGAAAAAGCGTAAAAATGTACAATTTTTCATACAAAATTTCGTTGATTCATTTCTAGGCCCTCTTCATTTACGAGTTTTAGAAGTTTTCGAGGCAAATACTCGTTTAAAAGAAGACCCCTAGAGTTTTTTTTCAAATCCGCAGGGGAAAATTCCCCTGGAATATTTAGAATCGGGCTGTATATGTTATATAGTGTGAAGTAAAAACCATACTTCCATTCTAAGATGCTATGGTATTGTCATGTTTAAAGAACCCTGCAAAAAAGGCTATATCCACCACTGTTCCAGCAAACAGTCGGAGGGCAGGCAGACCGAAAATTATGTGGATCCTTCAGATGAAAAAATATCACCATAGAATGGATCTCAGCGATGACATGGATCCAGGATCAGAATGCCTGCAGAAGGGTGTTGAGATCACATACCTAAATCTCAGAAGGAGCATGAGCGAATCCGAAAAAGGGGTAAAAAGGGTTTAGAAGAACACTCCTTGATTAATGGACATGTCGGAGTACGAGGTGTACCGAATTACAAAGGAACGGGATTACCGGGGGACCACTGTATATAGATATAAAAACTTTTTAAAGTCAGATATTTAAAGGAGGTCATGGATCTCGTGTAGTCGTTAATGCTAAAGAAAAACGTAAAAGAAAAATCAAGGAAATTCTCAATTTTCTTAATTATTGAAAGTGTTTATCAGAAAATTTCAATAAAAAAAAGACCTTTTAAGACACTACACCAGGTGAGGCCAAACAATGGGGCACAATGACAAAATTTCGTAGCCTCTTTTAAATGAAGTAAACAAATTCCCAAGCAATTTAGTCAAAGTGTCTTAAATCCTGAGTAACTCGTATTGCCTTGATTGGTAATTTTCGCCACGGGATGTCCCCCATTGGACTACACTGAAGCTCAATAAAATAAATACCTATAAATATATAAAGTGGACAATTTCAGTCATGGCTCGGGCCCAAACCAAACCAATTGCAAATGAAATTACACATGTTAATAGTAAAACTCAACTGTTTTAGTCTGGCAGGCCAAAATTTTTTTTTACAGTGTATAAATTTCGCAATTGTGTCATATACCATACTAAAAATATGGTAAATCATATAAATATTGTTTTTTTAAAATTCGTCTGATAAGACTTATTAGTAAAATTCAATGACAAATTCTTTTTGTAGAACATTTTAACCCTTAAACCCCACGTAGATGACTATAAACCAGTTTTCCAAAAACTGTTCATAAGCCTTTTAAACTGGGTATCAAAGGGTTAATATTTCCAAAAAATATTCCTTGGAAATTTCACTGGAGGGTTTCAAAGACATTGAGCACCTATGGGTTAAACCTACTTGAGAAAAGCTATATTAATGAAACGGTGCTTTTTTTTTAGAGCCCAGCTCTTTTTCCACCAAAAACAACTCCGAGTTATTATTTGATATACTTAGAATACATGAAATACATCAGTTGAAAATTGGTTACACTTTTCAAGTAAGGTTAACCTCATAGGTGCTCAATGTCTTCTGACAACCCCCAGTGAAATTTTCCAAGGAATAATTTTTGTGGAACATATTAACCCTTTGATGCCCAATAAGAAGGCTTTTGAACAGTTTTTGGAAAACTGGGTTTAATAGTCACATACAGGGAGGGTGTTAACGGTTAAAATGTTCTACAAAAAATTGCAATTGAATTTTTACTAAAAGTCTTCTCATAAGCGTAATTTTAAAGAAAAAATCCAATATTTATAACTAGAATTACTCATATTTATTAGTATGGTAAATGACCAATATTGCGAAAAAACTTTTAATACACATGAAATGAAAGAAAAAATTTGTAGCCTGCCAACCAAAAACCAGTTGAGTTTTACTAATTCCAACATGGTACTTTCATTTGCAATTGGTTTGGTTTGGCCACGGAATAATTGACTGTACGCCCACCAGTGTATAATAGATGTCAAAATGATTTCGTTAAGAACTTTGGATTATGGTAATACCAAAAATATATTTTTTTCAATTTCTACAGCTGTGAATTACTTATTTAACTTAAATTTTTTTTTTAATTTGAAAAATCAGGATTGAAATCCGAAACTTGAAACCAAAATTTGAAAGAACAAAAAAAAAAAAAAAAGTCCGGACTTGCAACTCAAGCTTATTAAAAATAAATCGCAATTGTATAAAATTTTTATTATGTCTTTTATTAGGCTAATGACATTACGGACAACTCAAATTAAGGGAAAAGACATTCGGCCAAGGCGTGATATCAGTGAATTTCAGTTCGGCAAGGTTAAAAATCCCCCGAAAATGAAATTTTTTTATACTAAGTTCAATTATCGCTAAGTAAATTGAACAATCTCAATGTGATCATGTCCAATAAATCCATATTTGTCGAAAACATTCATTAAATATTAAAATAAAAATCATGTTTAGATCTTCCACATTTGCCAATCAAATATCAGAGCATCATTAACGAAATTTGCCATTTTTTTTTTTATAAAGAAAAATTTTACAATCTATTAAAGAATCATTGCAAATATTCGAAAGAAACATTTTTGTACCGAATCGTGATGCTTATTTAAATTTTTCAATAAAAAGCAACGAGGAGCTTCTGTCGCTTCTGACAAATGGAGAGGATATCGTGAAGAATGTTAAAGCGCAGAGGTTAAGATGGATAGCACACGTCGTGAGAATGGATATGTCTAGCCGCCAGAGAAGGATCCTTGAATCCACCATAACACACACCAGACACAGAGTCCGACCAAAAATACGCTTAATTGATTGTATAGAGAGAAGGGCTTGAGAACTCTTGGGAAGGGAAATTGGAAAGCATTAGCCAGAGATAGAGGAGAATGGAGAAATATTGTAGAGGAAGCAAAAACCCACCCCGGGTTGTAAAGCTAATTGATGATTAAAAATTTCGTAATGCTTGAACAAGGAAATTCTCATTTATGAGGGAGTTGCAATTAAAAACTGAAATACATAGGAATTATATTTGTATAGGAAAAAACCAAGTCCAAACCGAGAAGTGAAACTACTTTCACAATTGTAGGTATAAATCAATTTTAAGGTGAAGAGCGACAACTGAAAAGAAGAAATGACCAAAAAGTCTTCATTACACAATTACAGTAGAGCCTTTTTTCTCTCAAAAATAGTTCAACTGATACAGCGACCAAGCGGTTATGGTGTCAACCTTTCAAATATAAGTATAAATACGAAAAAAATTAAATAAAAGCAAGACGAGTTTTTCAACTTAGGTCATCAGGTTTCTGTGCATAATTTACAAGAAATTCATTCGAAACTATTCCATTGCAGCTTACAGATGAAACAGTTTAAACTAATTGGTCACACACCGTGGCAGGGGCTTAACGAAAGACAGAGGGGGTTGGGTCTGGATTAGTTTGGAACTAGACCCAAACTAGACTAGTTGTAATCAGTTTTTCGAAAAAATTTTAGTGCCAAAATTCTTAGATTTTTTCACTTATTCTATTTTTCGGATTTTTTGGTCCAAAACTCACTAAATTCCTCTTGCCCCCCAAGAATTTTTTTGGTTCCTGTCTTACAATTGTTCAATATACCACTGTGCCCAATATAAACACTATTAAACTACTCTTTCTCTCGCTACGCCTCTGCACCGTGGCCATTGTGTTTATAGTAGAACGCATTCGAATTGAAATTTTATGACAAAAAAAAAAAAAAAAAAAAAAAAAAAAAAAACAAGTAAGGGTGTTATAGTCAGGCGAGCCTGACAATAGAATACCCGACACAGACTCACATGTTCAAATAATTTTTAATAACAAAGTGTTTAAGGCCATAAGTGGCCCCATATACCGACTTTTGATAGATTTCTTTATGAAAACCGCCCCTTTGCCACGCCCAATTTTCCAATTTTCGTTGAACTATAATCGGAGGCTTAAATATACGCTCAAATTTCAAGTTTCATTAAAATATTTCGAAAAAGTCCGATTTTAAGGCAGTTTTTGGGATTTTTGTGACAGACCCTAGTACTGGAGGTACCCTTAAAAATGGACCGATCAAGGAAATTTTTTGGAAGGATGTTTAAGGCTACAAAGGAAGCATAAGTGCCAAATTTCGTCCCATTTGAATTTCGGGTGTAGGGACAATTTTCGAAAAACGCCCTTTTGCCACGCCCACTTTTCCAATTTTTGGAAATAGTATTACTGGCCTTTAAATATGATCAAATATCAAATTTCATCAAAATATGTTGAAAAACTTCGATTTTAGAGCAGTTTTTGTGATTTTCGTGACAGACCCTAGTACTAGAGGTACGCCTAAAAATGGTCCGATCGGGTCCATTCTCGAACTTGTTCTTACTCATGTCCCCGTGAGCACGCATACCAAATATTTTCAAGATAGCTCAACTCCTTCGATAAGATAACTGTATACAGACAGACGGATCGAATCTCCTGGTGACGCTGCATTCTATATATATTTTGTATGGTCTATCTCGACTGGTTCTGGGTGTTACACACAACCACACAAACGCAATATACCCTCGACACAGAGTGTGTCGGGTATAAAAAATGATTTGACCGCGTTACACGTTAATGGAAAATGGACCTTAAGCTGGAGAAATTCTATATCAAGGCAAAACAAATAGAAATCGAATAAAAACATAAAACAAAAATAGAAAAATATTTAAATTTTTGACCGATTCAGCCCTATCAAAATCTTTAAGTGTTCATGGAGCTGGATAAAAATGCTAATACTACATTTACTACATTTTTATTTTCAAATTTCTTTATCCAAAATATCTGTCTATAAAAAGATTCCAAAAGAAATCGATTAAATAAAGCAGCCATTAACCCATAAAAGCAACGAATCTGAGATAATTTAGCATCGAGAGAAAATATTTTACAAAGATTTGTTTTTTTGAAAATTAATTAATTAATTTATTAATGAAGTTAGTAAAAATGTTTGTCGCCATTTTGAGGTGGATTTTGTTAACAAATCAATTTAAAATAAGAATCCCTTGCATATTTTCCCAATCGGAATGTTACACTTTAACATTTCTCGTGCAATCTGAGAGGATCATAATTTGTTGTGCTAACCGAAGGCCTTAGATGCTATTGCTTTAAATTTGTAAGCTTAAATAATTTTTGTTTGTTCACTTATAACAGTTAGGTATGTGTTTTATCATATCATCGGCTTATACTCCAAGGGGCCCTCTCCGGCTCTAGCAGAAATGAAAATATATGTATGTTTTTATGTTGAAGTGGATGCCATTTAGGCCGTTTACCAGCCCATTGTGATACCATGAGGGGTTTTCTTGTGTTTTGTGTGGGTGTATGTCTCCTTTTTTGTAGTGTGCTCGCTTCGCATGTGCCGGGAACCGAACCTCGGACCCCGGGATCACGAGCATAGCACGCATCCCCTACGTGAGCAGGAGTATACTGCCACGAACTAAGCATTGAACAATCCTTCAAACTACCCGATGAATGCACAGTCTTTCCAAGTGGAATACCTTAAACTTCTGTGCAAAGAAACAAATTGGCTTGGCCACCTTCAACAAAAACTACACTGCTATTCTTACACTCTCTCGTACAGACTAGATCTATTTTAGTTTGTATCACTTACGTACACAGTCTCTACGCGCTCATGCGCTTTAATCATGACATCTGGCTATACTCCGACGAGTGTAGAAGATGCTCTGAACCTGGACTACGAGAAACATCGAGACAATCTATTTGCCACTGCCAGCTTTTATGCCAGAAGTGAGATGCTTCAACTGTTCGGGGTAACCCTGGCTCGATCGACTCATGAGTGGTTTGACGGTGTATATGACGCTGTCTACTCTCCTTAATTTCGCGAAGAACTGAATGCTCGCGGTAATCGTGCATCCTAAAAAGACTTACTTAAGACACCCGTTTCAAAAATTTACACTGGCATGCTACGACCGTTGGTTCTATGTCAGGTCTTACTGACCAACCAGTTCACTACCTACCTATAACCTACGCTATCCCAGAGCCACATCAGAAGGGAAAAGCTTCATATAAAAAAACGCTTCAGAAATTTTGTTTTTTTTTTTGAAACTTTGCTTCTTTTTACTGAATCTTGCTTTGAGTGGGAACTAACAGTAAATATTCAAATCTATTTTCTAAAATAATTAATATATAATATTAATATTTCTTCTGAATTTTTCTGAAGTGTTTTTTTTTATATGAAGTTTTTCATTTCTGACAGAACTGGAGAGAGCCCAACCCCTAAGCCTCAAAAATTTATATAGAGCACACAAAAAACTACTTTAAACTTTCATTTTCCTCTTAGAAAGGAAACCCAAAATATAGTTGGATCATTTCTCGATATTTTCTAAATGAACCAACTATGACTTGACTTTCCTTCCTAAGGAAATGTAAGTTTAAAGCAGTTTTTTGTATGCCCTGCAAAATTTTTCAAATGTGAGTTAGCAGGTTTACACTCTAAGCCGACGATATACCTCACTATACAGTAGAGGGCACTAGCAACACTACTAAAGAAATCCTACAGTAATTTTCCTATTAGGAAACCATTTTCAAATTTTTTTTTATTATCAATGAAATATAATATATATTTTTTTTTTAATTCGTTCGATGACTAGTCATTACACTGAGTGTCTCTATCAAACAGTTAACAAAGCGCTTTGAAGAAACTATATTATGGAAATGTGAAACCCTATCAGGGTTTACCCTTTCAAACTGTTGCTAAGCTTACGAACTTGGCCTTTATGGCGTAAAGCTAATGAACTTTTGTTGATAACAAGATACATTTGATACACATGTGCAAATCATCATTGAATTTGAAAATAAAATTACTAACTTATTCTGCCTCAAGGGAAATACAAAAGCACGTATTAAATGGATCTAATTAATTGCAAAATACAGTCGGGCACAAAAAGTGTACAGTGATATTTTAAGATTTTTCAGCCAATAAAAACGGGGATTACGGGCTCTGCTTAGATGATTGTCTATCCGTAAAATATCATTCCCTTGACTGAATGATCTTACATTGGATCCTTATGCTCTATACAATATTCTCTTATATAAAAACTAAACGGGACAAAGGTGATGATAACTAACTACATTTTTTCTACTGGGCCTACTTAAAATTTCTTAACTTGGTTTGCTAAAAATGTTCAGTTATTGATTTCTGGCACACATCAGTTTCGTCTGAGGCGATTTTTAAAGCTCGCGAGATCAGCTAGTTACTTGATAGCGATGTATGTATGCTTACCTTCTTTGAAATCGCAAAGTTCAATTACGACCTCATCACTTTCGACCAGATCGTGAATTAGTTCATCATCGGGTTTAAGTTCCAAATTAAGTAGAATTTCTATAGATTATAAAAGAAATAATATTTCAAAATTAAATTATATTCAAAAGCCAATATATATAGTTCAAGGCAAATTACCATTTGCAAAGTTATCATCGTAAAGCCAATTTTCTGGTTCAACCAAATCGGTTGCAATCGCAAATATGTCACTGCATGGCGGAGATGTGGGCTCGAATTTACCATCCCAATAGAGGTCCTGCGGCAAAGCCAGCGATTCCATTGTTAAATGGCTCGGACTGGCTGAAGCTTTCGGCTGTGGTGTTTTCATTTTGGAAATCCGATTTGAAGCTTGATATACTTTCTGATGATTTAAAATAGCTTGATGACTGATAGGAGTCTTGTCCTAAGAACGCGGTTTCTTGTGTAAAGGAAGCCATGGCGGCTCTGGAAAAACAAAAGGCAAAACAATTAACTTATTACGCTTAGAGGGAATGACTTTTCCATCGCTCGATTGTAAATGTTAGCTTGCTAATAAGTGTTAGCTATTAATTAAGTGTATTTCATTCCACTCTGACTGTTCACTTCTTATGACGATTCATTCTGTTGATGACTGTACTTCGCCCAAAGCAGATCGAACAATAATTAAATTTTGCCCTAACAATGTTTATCGTTGTATTCGAAAACTTATATCTATTACTTTCTAAGTAAATGAATAGCTGTAACATTATTCCTATAAGTTCTAGCGATGTGTTTTTTTTTTTTTTTTCAATTGAAATATCGAATCAATTTCAGCACCACCAAAATAATGCAATCGCTTCGGTGTTCATATAACCATAAAATTCGCACTGATAACGAAAGCCCTTTGGCGAACTTGCACACGAATTCAATGCTAGAAAAAATTATTCAAAATTAATAAAATTTTATAGATTCAATATAAAATTTAGAGCTGTTAAATGATTTAAAATTTTAACTAGGGCTTTTTACTATCTTTTGTTTTTTTTTTTTTTTGAAACAGGTGCAAAATGCATGGCTTTTCGCCATATGTTTTAATCCTCAGCAGGTGTTATCAGTTTTCCTTCAATATAAAAAAATTTAAAAAATAAATAAACAAATGTAAAACGATCGCATCTTCAGAGAAATCTAAACAAACAAAAAATTCAACCTAACCTCAATTGTGTTTTGGATTTCAAAAAGGTTTCAGTGCGAAGTGAAAACCAAGAAAAAAAAATCCATAAACAACTCCAATTCCGGTTTGACGAGATCTGAAGAGGTTTGGCAACATAAATATAAGACAATAAAGAATTGACATACATAACCATCTCTGAACGTTTTGGCACAATGAACGATTCGGTGCTTAAACAGCTATTTGGCTGATAGTTTTAGTTTTTTTTTCGATCGAAAGATCGATTTCTATTCCCGCATTCGACAAAAAATGCATTTAATTGTTTTTAAATAGTCGCGAGATCGCATCGAAATTGACGCAAAGAGAAAATTACTCATATTTCCGTTAAGCCACCTTTCCCGCCAACTCTCTTTTCCCAATTTGTAAACAAAACGTAAGCGCTAAATGAATGCACCGCCCATCCCAGCAGGAAATATGACTAGTGCAAGTATCATAATGCCACTGGTTTTTCTAGTTTCTCCAGTAAAACTGTCAATTTTTATTTTTAAATGGATTTGATTTTTTTTTATCGAATTGTTTAGGTCATGGTTTTTTGTATCATCTCACAAAATGCTATAGCTGGGTAAAGCCACGCAAAACGGTCCTAAAGGGCACACCTGTCACTGACATTCTGAGCAGAAATTTGGTATTTTCATTGCTAAGGGACTACCCACCCAACATTTGGAAGACTGTTTTATGAGAAGATTCATTTACGAGTCTTTTTCGAGCATTGGACTAGAAAACGAGAGTTCCCGGGTTCAAGCCCCACATAAGGCAGGGGGAAAAAACGATATAATATAATACGGTATACACACGTAGAAGCCAAAAATTTTGTATTGATTTATCAGTAATTTTTTTTTTTGTTTTGGAAAGCAATCAATTGTAATAATTTCTCGGAAAAGACTCGAAAACGATATCAAATATGAGTCGTAGAAGACACGAAAATGATCACAAATATGAGTCAAAAAAGACTCGATTATGATGACAAATATGACTCGAAAAAGACTCGCAAATGATATCAAATATGACTCCCTAAGAAGAGTCGCGGCTAGGGTTCCAATTTCTCCCGACAAAAGTATAATTTTTGATCAGAAAACTAGCGCATATTTGATCTTTTTAATCAGAAAGGAGACTCGAAAAAGACTCGCTTTTGATCAACAATTTCAAAAAATGCTAGCTGGGTATCTCCAGTTTTGTCAGAAATGAAACAGAATATGAAAACTTCATAAAAATTTCTGAAGCGTTTTTTTAAGAATTTTTTTTTCTGAACTTATTCAAAAGTTTAACTGTCAAAAGGTTTGCATGATAAGGGTCTGTTCCAGGTGGTGGGTACGAAACTCAACAATTTTCAAAAACTTGAAAAAAATCAGTCACGCTGTTGATTGTCAATAACATTTTATTTACGTTAATTAGCAGTGAAGCTCACAAAATTTTGCAGTGTCCGATCAAAACTTGTCAGAGTTCAGAAAATTGCTTGCTAGTTTTCTTGTAATCCGTTACACAGTGGTATCAATTGACCAACTTGCACTAAAATTCCTGCAGGGAACAAGCAATTTGCCAGCATGGAACAATACACAACATACACTTTCACGAAACGTCACTAACACATTTCATCATTTTTGGTAATTCACAATTGAAGGAAATTTGGAAATTTTCTCCGGTACTTACGGTATTTTGGGTATCATTTTTTGACCAATAGACTTTAAATGCACTTCGGGAACAAGCTTTGCTTATGCAAACACACTACATATCCATTTACACTTTCATAAATCGTCACTAAATTCCAATAGATTCTTTGCTTTACATTTCGGGCAATCATGGGTAAAATATTATTGGACGGAATACCAATGAGGGATCATTTTTTAATTAAGTTATGGGAAACAGTGTTCCACTTGGTTTTGCTTTAACCTATATAATCTTCCAATTTAAATGCGCTAAAGTCCCGGAATAGATTCTTGCTTTCTTTCGGCTTAATGGGTAAAATATGAATGAGACGGAATACCAATGAGGGATCGTTTTTAACAAGTATTACAGTATGGGAAACAGTGTGTCCACTTATTATTTTTAATGCGGTAGAATTCTCAAAAAATGTACCCAGCCGAAATTTCACTACTTCTCCAGTACTTCCGAATGGTGAAAAATCATACTGCGACTACTCTATTACTAAACCTTATTTCTAATGAAATTTTTAGGAGATGGCCGCTATTTTCAGTACTTCAAAATTCATGTGTGAAAGGAGTTTATGACCCTAATTCGCATGAAAACTTCATTTGAGAAAAGAGCACATGCTAGCTGGCTGAAATGGATTCAACGTGCATGATTATTTCATTTGAAAATAGAGTATATGATCCTAATACAAATGAAAATTTCATTTGAAAAAAGTAAACGCTACTGGGATCTCGTAGGGAAAGAAACAGAAATATTTTTTAATTTTAAATTTTTAAATTTTGTATTTCCATTTCGGTTGAAAACACTTCATTGAATATGTTATAATATAGAGGTAGCGCATTACATAAAACGTTACTGATTCTATCACAATTGTTTTGTTTTAAATGCACTTCAATGAAAAGCATAAGTGAATTTAACTTGCTCAAAAAATGTGTAAATCATAGCAGACATTTTGAAAATATGCAAAACACTGTTTTCATGAAAATTGCATAAGATCTACATTGACAAAAGGAGTAATCAACTATTTTTCAAATGAAAATGTCGTTTGAAGAAGGATCTCATGTAACGAGCTCTTGCTTCCATGAAATTTTCACTAGAAAATCATTCGAAACAGCACCAATCGGTCTCTTTACAAATGAATTCTTCAATACTTCTGCATCGATGATTTTGTCACGCATGCGATAAAATCCGACTGGGTAGGTACCCAGCCGGACATTATCGCATGCATGAAAAAATCATTAATGCAGAAGAAGTGAAGCATTCATATGTAAAGAGGACAATTGGTTATTTTTCGAATGATCTTCTAGTGAAAATATCACAGAAGCAAGAGCTCGTTGCAACAGACCCTTCTTCAAATGAAATTTTCATTTTAAAGAGGGTTGTATACTCCTATTTTGGATGAAGATCCTATGAAATTGTCATGACAAGATATTTTTTTATCTGTGTGCTACAATTCTCAAAAGTTTTATAATTTTTTTTGTACTTAAGATGTTTTGAGAATTTAAACTCTTAAGTCTTTCCAAAGGCGATAATGTGTCACAATCACGAAGTGACGAAATATGGCCATATTCACCAATTTTTTTTAAATATTCTTTTTCTTCTCCTCTCCGCAGCGTATACTATTTTTTCAAATGTAATTCTAATTCCCGTTGGCACCATAGTATTTGTTCAGAATGATATTTTCATTCATGTTAGCAGCATATACTCTATTTTCAAATGAAATAATCATGCACGTTTGATCCATTTCAGCCAGCCAGCATGTACCTTTTGCCCAAATGAAGTTTTCATGCGATTTAGGGTCATACACTCCTTTACCTTATGAATAACATATGAATTTTGAAGTACTGAAAATTGCGGCCATCTCCTAACAAAATTCATTAGAAGTAAGGGTTAGTAATGCGAGTAGTCGCAGCATGAATTTTCACCACTTCGGAAGTACTGCAGAAGTAGTGAAATTTCCGGCTGGGAGAGGTAGAAAGTCAAATTTTACAAAATATGCGGTAGAAGTGGCCACACTGATGGGAAAGCCTGTCAAAATGTTATATGGCTCCAAATGCTGTGGTGAAGTTGAGTAAAAATCATCTGGCTGTCAAAAACAAGTCGAAGAATTTGCGAGTTTTAAACATGCCGTAATTTTATATTATGACCCTTTTTAGATAAAATTGAAGTTGGAAACACCAAAGTAGAGGTGCTCCTTCATTTTAGAGTACATTAAAGCATCTGCTACCCTCGCAAATTGGTATTAAATATTGCATTTAAATTGAACGATTTCGTCAGCGATGCACAAATACTCTAAGCGCAAAGCTTTTATCGATACTGAACCGAGTATTCAAAAGAATTCTTAAAACAAAATAAAACTAAATAAAAAGCATTACTTCTAACATGAAACTTTGTCGCCTGGAGTGCCTCCCAACTAGTCCGATTGAGAGCAACACCTGCGTTGCTTAACAGCAGAGGTGACCACCACTACAAGGCCGTTTTCATTATGCGCAATAGTAGTGGTACAACAAAGCCATAAAATTAGAAAATCGAGAGAATAACAAAGCGACAAGCGTCATAGATCCCACCTCGACAATAGTCTGTAGCATACTGAGCTTAGTGATGTCAGAATTAACCGAAAATTTCGGTTAATCGGTTATTTTCGTTCGATTAACGATTAATTTTAACCGGTTTTTTGGCTATCAATTAATCGTTGATTAACCGATTAATTACTAAAATAATCGAAAATTCGAACATCACTGTTAAAAGTCATTTTCTGAAATAGCGCCAAGAAGCGAAGCGAGGAAATTTTTCTTTTAAGGAAAAGCAATCTATGGTGAGATGTCGATTGTGCCACAAGTTGTTGAAGTCTGCCGAATGTCTGTTTTCAAAAGCGGGCGCAACTACAACTAAAAAGCGCAATCGCCTCACAACCAAACGGCTTTCAAAGCTGTTATCTTTGAATTCAGTGCTTAAATAATCTTTATGATATGGGTTCTCTCTTAACCCTTTAACGGATAAGAGAGGAATTTGTGACCACAAGGTTTTAACGATTTGCTTTAAGGTAATATCCTAAAATATTAATCTTTTGTTGTCTATCATAAAAAAGTAAAAATTTTCTTTAATTCTTTAGAAAAATACTTAAAATTTTTTCATATTTAGCAACAAGGTAGAGGTACGCGGTTCAAGGTATTTAGTAGACAAGGAAGGCTATAGCCGAGTGTTTTTTTTTATAGGAAAATGTCCATTTGCAAGCTTCTTTTATTTTTAATCGAAAACACCGGTTAATCGGTTAATAGACTGCAATTAATTTCAATTATTAATTGCTCGATTCGATTAATCGTTTTTTCGATTAATCGGTTAGTAGATAATTTTTGACATCACTAACTGAGCTCTCAACGCACTCTAACTGAGGCAAAACTAAAGCTGCAATCATTCATGGCATAAGACGGCATAGCATAACATAGCATAATCAGCTGGTTCTATCTATTCAATACATGTTGTATGCAAGTGGTCAGTGATGGCATAACATAACATAACAGAACAGAAGAAGCTGTAGAAAACAGATTTTTCTTATGCCGTCTTATGTAAGTTCGACCCAGCTGATTTGAATTTGTGCTGCCAACTCCTTCCCAAAGCTGCCACATTTTCTCTTTTTATGAAAATCTTGAAAAGCCACAATTACTAATGTTGTAATATATTATAATAGCATTAAGCATATAATTTTTTATTAGAGCAAAATATATATATATATATATTACTTTTCGGCATGTTCCGAACTGATTTAAAAGCGTTTGTTAATTATTTCTTGAGAAATTGTGGAAATTATTTTTCCCCCTTTCCGCAATGTGCGCAAATTGCAACATTGCCTCTTCTGTGCTCTTATGTTTTCTTATGTCTTCACTGACTACTCAAAAAGCGCTTATGTTATTTTATGTTATGTTATGTTCTGTTATGCCGTCTTATGCCATGAATGATTGCAGCTTAAAACTTATACGAAAAAAGTTTTAAAAATTAAAGCAGAGCGACACATGCCTCGCCTCTGCAAAGTTTGTCATAGCACTGATTTGAAAAATTGACGTGACTTCGTTTTTTTGCTCGCTTCGGCTGTTCGCTTCGCTTCTCGAATACAAGTGGCATTTTGCTTTAATTGCGACCTCGTTTTATACTTTTTCATCTCTCGCTCACAGTTTCTATACGTGTGCAAAAATGTTCTCTTTTACGCTCTTTTACCCCTGGAGCTTACCCTTTGTGCACCTCTGCTTAACAGCAATGCTCTCTTCCAAATTTCACTTAACACTGCATGTATAGGATAGCGGTAAGAAAAGCTTTCTTCTTTGTTCCTTAAAAAGTAAAAGTGCATATCCAGTTTGATTTAATAAGTCCGTCGCTATGGATGCACCTTTGGATCTTTCGGTAAAAAACGTAAGTAATCTTATTTTAATTAATTAAAACTTTTGCGGCTGCGCGGGGTAATTTAGAAGCCCAGTAAAAATAAGATAACAATGGGTAGCATCGAAATTGCACACCGGCCACTAAAGTGACACAAGTCGAAAATCGCAATACATATAAGCAGAAATTGCAGTTTTTGACTTGTGACTCTTTAGTGGCCAATGTGCAACTGTTGCTATTTGGTACGAATCGCCATGTTTGATAGCAACAAGTTCAACCATAAGTTGCTAAGCAAATGTGTCTTGCGCAAATAAGTTACCCCGTGCAGTCTTCGATTTTTAAGAAACAGTTTAATTTAAAAATTTTTTTTTTTTGGCGATTTCTTTAATTTTTACTTTCTATTTATTACAGATGATGACGAGGCCCCACCAGGCAAAAAGACCAAATATGGTAAGATTATATGCTATTTTCTATTGCATGTTTTAAATTAAATTTTTATCCTTTTTTATCTTCAGACGATGTGCGAGAAGCAGACGGCACCAATGCCGAAATTCGGGAGGCCCTCAAACGGCTTACCCGCCAAGCAAAAAGTAAGAGCAATTATCAACTTTTAATAATATTTCATTTAATTATGTTTCATTTTTCAGTTAAATTCGAACAAGCAAAGCGGATGTTTGAGGGTGCTCCCGGAGGCAACCGGGAAGAAAGGTGCCGTCTGCGGGGGGAGCTGTCGGTGCTACAGCACAATTTGAAAATTCTGCTAAAATTTTCAAATAGAACCGACGCTCCCCCACCCCCAATAGCAGAAGCAGGCACATGTCCCTTGGAGTGGTATCATCTTAAGTGCGTTAACTTAGATGCCACTCCCAAGGGCATGTGGCTCTGTCCCATATGCGTATCACGTGATTAATACATTACCTAACTTTAAATAATATTTCATTTAATTATATTTCATTTTTCAGTTAAATTTGAAGAAGTGAAGAGGGTGTTTGAGGGTCCTCCCGGAGGCAACCGGGAAAAAAGGTGCCGTCTGCTGGGGGAGATGTCGGTGCTACAGCACAATTTGAAAATTCTGCTAAAATTTTCAAATAGCACCGACGCTCCCCCCACCGCCACTTGCAGAAGCATATGGTGCTTCTGCGCACAAGTAAGTATTTCTGTTAATACCCACATTATTAATACTAATTATATTTGTTTTCCAGGAAGCTCATGGCAAAATGATCCTATGCGACAGAGCCACATGTCCCTTGGAGTGGTATCAGAAGAATTTAGAAATTCTTTTGAATTTTGCCAATAGTTCCGACGCTCCCCTCCCACCAAGCTGCAGAAGCTACTGCTTCTGCTCACAAGTAAGTATTTCTGTTAATACCCACATTATTAATACTAATTATATTTGTTTTCCAGGAAGCAGAAGGAGTAATGGTACTATGCGACAGAGCCACATGTCCTTTCGAGTGGTATCATTTCAAGTGCGTTGGGTTGAAAACCACTCCAGGGAAGAAAGGTGCCGTCGGGTGGGGGAGCTGTCGGAACTCCAAAAGAATTTGGAAATTCTATTAAAATTTGCAAATAGTACCGAATATTCTGATTATTTGGAAATGATCCTGTATTAATGGCTTACAATAACATAACCTATGCAACTCATAGATTTTATGGAACGATCGATCCTGATCAAAGGATTAGATCCATAACACTGCCGAAGCCAAACTGAAGGCCCTGGTTGAAATAAAGTTCCACCGAAGTCAGGATCCGGTCCTGATTGAAAGAAACTCTCTCCTCTTAGACTTATTAAATTAAAAGTTAAAAAATAAATCTTATTTCGTGTTTTTTTGCGGTTTATATACATAAAATAGAAGTTGAAAATGTAATTTAATTTTTAAATTAAAATTAAACCAATTATATGACAAACACCAACCACCTATCTTAATGAATGGAGATAAAGGAATTTTATCTTCGTGGCTGTTCAAATACCTAACCAAACACTAGGAGAGAAATTTTAAAATCCACATTTAAAACAAACAGGGCTATAAAACAATAACCGCAAATTAAAAAAAAAAAGCCATAAAAACAGAAATCGGACCTGATTAAACCCAAAAACATCTACCTGCTACCTGCAACAATCCAGAATAGACTAGGGCCCTACAAAACCAAAAGTACGCAAACCACCACCTAAACCCACTCCTAATTAGGCTACCAATTTAGTATAAATAGGATTAAAAGTCATAGATGTATTTAGAATTAGGAATCATCCTGTTGAAGGGGGAAGCCAATTCGCCGAAATACGTAGAGTATACAAAATAAAGCGATTGAAATAAAAGTGAAAATTCCGAACCGTTTGATTACTTGAAAGTTTTTCAACGCAGCAGACTCGCAAACATATCATATATATTAAAATTGCAAATTACAGTTTTAAAAATCAATTTCATAAATATTATTTTTGATCCCCACATTTTGTTTTAACAGATTTTTCAGGCTCTGTTCATACAAATTTAAATTTGTACATGCCACAGTGTACATATATTTAACGTGCAAAGAGAACAAATATGTACAAATCATGGCACAAATTGTTATTTTTCAAAAAATAATTATACAATTTTTATGGGTGCAGAAAAAAATAATTCTTGGTAATTCTGTCTGATTTTATATGTTAATCCGCATAATGCTAATGAGAATTGTAGCTTGAAGGAATGTAGCCAAATACTGTATAGCTACTAGGGATAGGCTCGTGTCTAATTTTTTCGGCACGACACGACACGTGCACGACTGAATTTTTCCAAACACGCGCTACTCACGCACGGCAAAAAATGTTCAAAGCACGGCACGAACACGCACGCACGACAAAAAAATTTTTAAACGTTTAATTTCATAAAAACTAGCTATATACATATATACATACAGAACAGAGCTGTAAAATAATTAAATAATTTTTTATTTCAAGTATTTGAGATTTATTCTATTTTGATTGCAATAATTTTTCAAAATCACAATATTTAAATAGGAATTCAATTATTGAAGATTTATTTCATAAAATTTATAAATTATTTTCGACAAATCTGATTGATTGAAATTTGAATGAAATCGTTTGATTTAAATTCAAACGATTTCAATCATTTGATTTAATAAGCAAGCAATCTCAATAAAACAGTTAGTTAGTTTAAGAAATACCGGTTATTAATTTAAAAGGTAAAAGGGAATAAAAATTTATACTTAACAATATCATTAATTTTTTCCGATAAGCCGTTTCTTTGAAATTTTCATGTCAGAAAAAGCAAATTTTTGTCTTCTCAAAATTTCAAAACTCCATAACTTCCAAAATATGGATAAAAAAAAAACGAAAAAATAATGGGACGAATATATTTGATAAATAATAGAAACAAAATATTTTTCTATCGAATACGTTCCTGGGGGAGTACACATGTTCGTGGAATAACCCGCATGCAATATTGCTGCAGATGAAAGGAAATTCGTTCAACTCCTTCTCGCTGCGTTGTTTAATTTTTTATATAATTCTCATTGGCTTTATAGAATTAGAAGTAAGTATAAGATGTTACTACATTACGCCCGCTTACACGTACGTCAACATCGTACGGAGAGCGGGGAATTTTTTGGGTACTCTGTATCTCCCTGAAGTGCTTTTTTCATTAACCTACTACTATTTGGTTGTCATACCGAAACTGAATATAAGACGCAAACCTTTGTTGTAGAGACATAGTTCAGACACAGTCTGATTTGGCTAAGACGCAAACCTTTGTTGTAGAGACATAGTTCAGACACAATCTGATTTGGCTAAGACGCAAACTTGTATAATATTTTATATGTCCTATTTTATAAAACAAATGAGAATTATACACAACGTAATGAAAAGTAATTAAACACAAATTCTTTCAAGTCAACCACAAATGTTGTTGGCTCAACCATTTTTCTGTTGAAATATTTTGCTCTGCTCGAAAATCAAAAGGACTTTGAATAACAATGCGTCCTTTTCAAAAATTCGCTCCGGCTCCGGCTAAACCAATTCGTTGAACATAAAAATGACGTTCTTCTCCCATGATTCACATACTTCAATAATGCTTATTTTATTTTATTTCATTTTATTTTGTACCTGTTTGAATTGGCCGACATCTTTGAAGACTAATATTAATATATGTAAGTTTATTTGAGAAATATTGGCGTTCTTCCAAGTAACTCGCAAGTAAAAATCGAATAAAAATTCAATTATATTGACACCGACAATATCCTTTTCGCCCTTCCCTTCAATCCCATATCAAGATATGATTCGCATGAGACCACCCAACGAGTAGTTCAATGGTATTTCTGTTGAGCATGAGATATAAATTTATGACCAAGACCGGGGTAGGCTTTCCCAAATTGTTTTAATATGTCCTACGACATCCTTGCGTGTGACTCTCGGAGCAG
The DNA here is from genome assembly GCA_020466095.1 of Chlorops oryzae. NCBI lineage: Eukaryota > Metazoa > Arthropoda > Insecta > Diptera > Chloropidae > Chlorops > Chlorops oryzae. Next base: position 104,853,163 of record CM035807.1, read on the forward strand.
GAGAACATTCGCACCATTCGCATTCGTATCGCAATAGTGCGAGCATGAGATAAATTATGTTCGTCGGCATGGTCAATTTAATAGACTTCCGGCAGGATTGTGCGTGGATACGAGTGAGTCTCTTATTGCTCCAAGCTGTGATTTATACGCTATCAATATTGAATAATATTTCGTTTTCTCCATAAAAAAAAAATCTATTTTTTTCCCTCTGGATTTTACTTCTTCTTCTTAACATAATTCAAGTGTTCGTTTCTCTGCTTAATCATTTTCCGTACAAACAAAAGCCAGAATAACCGTTAATACGAAAATTATTGCTGTCCATTCTTGAGTTAAATAATCCAGTTTTAATTAAAAAAGTCTAATTTCAATAAATTTTTTTTTTTTTTTGCTTCTCATCTTCTGCAATTGTATTGTGTTCATGCTTTTGTTAAATGCTCCTGCGTCTTCTTTGTTGCGTATCCTTTTCTCGGACTTTGGCAGCAGTGGCTTCTAATCCTTGTTCCGCAATTTATTTACTCGTTTAAGTATATGAGAAAACATAAATCAAAATTAAAGTGGCATTGTTATCCTGTAATTTGTGTTGGTATTTGTGCAACAAAATAACAGAAAAAAAAAATCACAGTTAGCGAGTAAAGGAAAGGAATGGAATCTGGCTCTATCTGGCGCAACAGTCTCAAAATGTCCTTTGAAGAGTTCTTTCCTACAGCTTTGTGATGTTGGATTTTTAATATTTATTTTCTTCATTGAATTAGATAATGGAGATTTTTTTCATTTGAAGGCAGGGGGATACTCGTATTTTATAGTCGAAGAAAGAGGAGTTTTTCAGAGAGGAAAGAAATTTCTCGATGAGAAATAATACCGAAAAATGATTAGTCTTTAATGTCCATTCTAGATCCAGTCTATCTTCAAAATATGGGAAGGAAATATATAGTAAAATACAGACATCTATTGGTTTCTACATTGACATCGGACTCTGAGCGGCATTTGGTTAGGCCACGGTTGGGCGCCGGATATAAAGGGGCGTTTTTATTCTTACTAACATAGGCGTGTTTGAATTGCAGTTAGGAGGCGCCGATGAAGTCGCGCCCAGGGAGATGGCAGTTCTAAAACCGGCACTGCATGGCACATATGGGTACTTCCACACGGACGCGACAGTTCCCTGAGTAATTTAAAGTCGCGAATTCAAGAACGCGGTAAATATGTAGTAATCTTGTTTCTTAACACTTTTCTGCAGCTCTTGGGGACTTTTCTATCCAGCCAACCGAACGGAGCTCCTAAAGACTCCTTTCCTGGAGCGCAAATGCTCCTAAAACGTTCCGATAGAAGCTCTAAATGATAGTTTTCTCGGTAAAAAAGAGCACGAAGCTTTAAATGGAAAACGTGTACCTACATTTTGAGATCTCAAAATGTATCCTTGATGATTGCTAGAACGCTCCATAAGAGTCTGTTTGAACTCTCTTTTAGAACAAATTTTTTTAAATGCCTCGTTTGGTCTCCCTAAATGCTCCTAGGCGTTGTTTTTTTGTGGCCTTGGCAAAAGCACTACTTCGAAGAAGTCCTTTTACACTCCTATACTTCGTCAGGGTGTTTTAAAAGGAGTCCTTTTACACTATTTTTTGGAGCACTCCCGTATATGTTTTGGCTCGGTATTTATCAATAATTGAAAGCCTATCCGAAAGGCATTCAAGTATGTATGTATATACGGACGCGACAAAAAATGTTACTTTTTTAGAAAATGCCCATATTTATATTAACCTAAAGACAACAAGAATCGGTTCTCACATAAGTAGACCACTCGTTTTTCTCTATGAAAAACAATCTATAAAATAAAAAAAAAACTCTTGATCATCGTGGGCCCCAGAAAAGCCTTGTAGATCTAGAAGGGGCGTTAGAATGGATGACTTTCCAATTCCAAAATATCCGAAGAAAAATGCCAATAAAAGCAAAACTACTGGTATTGTTTTTAGGAAATCTTTAGGAGTTTTCGAAACTCAAGTCGTTCGGTTCAGATTTTTTTCAATGGACCCCAACAACTTCCCCTACCTGGAGAACCCCTAATAATAATTCTTTTCCGTTTGCTCTTTTCAAAAGTTCTCTTTCCGGGTCTGGTCCAGGAAATGATGGTGTGGTTCCCGCCATATGGGCAATATAGCACTAAAGTCAAGCGACCACATTGAAATGATTCGAAATGCTTCGAAACATAATCCTTGTAAATATCCTTATTTTATTATTATTGCATTATAATGCATATCGAACGAGAGAGAGCGTAAGAAACGTAAATATTCAATAACGAAATGCCATAAGTAAGGCAAATAAAAAAATTGACTGCCGTTCAAACATGAAAACGCCAACAAGAGAGCGCAATGGGCAACAAAAAAAAAAAATAAAAGGGGTAAGATTAGTGGCCCACTCAGCGCTCGTTTTCTACTGAGCTCTCAACCACCCAATCTTTTTTATGCGAGAACTAAAAGTCATAGTACCCCTCGATCATAAGCAAATCATACAAATATTTGCGTGGAATTTTTCCTTTTTTCTTTTCCCTGTCCTTGTTTTTTTTTTGTCCTTTTATCGTTTTGCACAGTCGGATATGGGGGGGAAAAGTCACTCTCGGTGTGTCTCATGCGTCATATAAGTGGCTTTAAAAAAAAAATCCCTTTTAGCGTAAAATGTTGTCACGCAAATCAGCTCGTGTTTTGGCATTATTATTATTTCGTATTATCGATGCCCAAAGGAGCACTCTTCGATTGATACTCCATTTGATATTGCTTTTTCATATTTTCCTAACGATTTGCGTTACCTTTTTTCTTCTTATTCTTTTTTCTTCTTATTTTAATTTTTTTTTTTTTAAAGCATTTTACACACACGTCAGCGTGTCCCCCCGATGTTTTCTGGATTTTTCTTCCCCTTTTGTTTGTTTTTATTTGACATTGGAACTGACACTTCGTGTTGACATGTCGCGTTGGCATATATAGTCAACACACGCACAACAACAACAACAAACAACAATGCGATAAAAGCGAGACCACTTCAATCGCACGGTATCTGTCTTCCCCTTTTAAAATTTGTGCGGGTGTTTTCTATACGTCGCTGAGATAAAGTTCACGGCCGAGCACCTTACATACATACATACATATGTACGTGCCTGAGCATATGGGCCGAGTGTAAATTTCGTATAAGTACCTTCGCGAACTGTATCAATTCTCTGACTACTGTGACTTCTGTGGCAGCAGACAAAGAATTATCGGAAATAAAGGTTTCACCTTTTTTTTTTTGGCGGGGGTTTGTAATTTTGAACCCATTTTCGTCGCCCCGTTCATCGCGTATCCGTTTAATTTTTTTTTTTTTTCAATATCATTGATTTGTGAGATTGTTGATTAAATGAAATTGCGAACGTTTTTATTGATAAAAAGGTCATCGTGACTGGTAGAAGTGGATCATGGTAGAAGTCGAAGTAGGATAATTCTTTGGAAATTCAAGTTAAAAACACACGAAACCCACGAGTGATTTGAGGCTCGACTTTAAAGCTTTCAAGTGATTTTGAGACGTGGCGAGGAAAGCGGCATGCATAAAACAAGTAAAAGTTTACTTAGACATAGAATCGTCCTTAAGGTTCAACTTAATGATTTTTTACTTAGAGAGTTCAACGGTTTGGAAAGAGACCCAACCAAGAATCGGTGGTGTCAAATATTTTGAAGGAACGGTTGGCATGGAAACACCACAGTCAAGGTAAAAGAAAGCATAAACAACATAGAATTAGCTTAGATTTCCAAGCTAAGATTTTGTACTAAGGTTATAGATTATAAGGTACGACAATCAGATTTCAAAATTTGATATCTACTGCGCATGTCCACTTAGTGACTTAGGTATAAGAAAGATGATTCAAATGAATTGGTTGAAATTATTGAAAATTTTTACAGACAAAATTTATCAAGACAAAAAATTTCAAATTAAAGATTTTATGTGTGTACAGCGTTGCCACTTGACATTCGTAAAAACATGTTACTATCAAATTTGAAACTTTCACAAATAATGTTAGTTTTTACATGACTTGAAAAATATCTGATCTTTAAGATATGTTAATATATCTTTGTAAAATGACCAATTTAAAAAAAAAAAAAAAAACGATTTAATAACTTGAATTAAAAGTAAAACTGGAAAATGTTTACACAAATATTTAAAAAAATTTTATGCAACTGTGTGGCATCACCAAAAAAAAAAAAAAACCTCACAAGTGCTCAGATAAAAGTAAAATCTGCGCATGTCGTAATCTTATATTCTATCATTCTTGGATTTGGTTACCAGCTTACTGGATGCAACAGAAGAAATGAGTCGTTTAAAGCGCTTTCATATTTTGGACCTATCATATAGAAAGTAGAATATGTTGAGTGAAAGACTGACAACAATTTAAGTATTGGTCTTAAAGAAGACCCATCTCAATTAAGTTCCTATTTTTATCCTAAAATTTGTTTATTATTAAGAGATTAGGCCTGTGATTTTAAACAATATCCGATCCTCATTTTCATTCCAATACTTCAAATAGGTAGATCTAAGCTCTGTCATAAACTCTGCTTTGACCCCAAAGGAGTCGAGATCTGAAAACCATCTTGCAAATGGGACTACACTGACTGAAGTTATTCATGAAAAAACCTATTCAAATAATGTTTGGGAAGATGTTTTGCTCTCCATTTAAATCGACGCAAATTTTTCCAGTTTAAATACTCAGACTTTATCCGGAATAATGGGATGTCCTTTGCAGGCAACGAGTCGGAAAACTATCTAAACCAGTGGCGTGTCCAGAGAAAGAGTGCTTTGATAGTGCTTATATTTTCTACAGTGGTATATTGAACAATTATAAGACATTAACCAAAAAAACTTTGCGGCGGGCTAGAGGAAATTTAGAGAGTTATAGACCAAAACCCAAAAAAACCCGAAAATTCATGGCGTCCGATTTGGATGAAAATTTATATATAGACTAAGTGGAAAATTCTTAAAATTTTAGCACTAAAATTTTTTTCGAAAAAACTGGTCCTTTTTGGACCAGTTTGGAACTAGACCAAAACTAGACTAGTTGTAATCCGTTTCTTGAAAAAATTTTAACGCCGAAATTCTTAGAATTTTTCACTTATTCTATATATAAATTTTCATAAAAATCGGACGTCATGAATTTTTTGGATTTTGGTCTATAACTCTCTAAACTTCCTCTAACCCCCCCAAATTTTTTTTGGTTAATGTCTTATAATTGTTCAATATACCACTGTGGAAAATATAGACACTATCAAAGCACTATTTCTCTGGACACGCCACTGATCTAAACGTCTTCTCCTTCATAAGGAAGGTCGAGGGTGCACCAGAACAAATCCACTAAATGGGACAATAGCTCTACTCTGGTCGCAGGGCCCTTATTTTCCTTATTATTTGGCCATCAAAGGATTTTCTCATCATATTAGGTAATAAGTTAAAGGGAATTTCAAACCTTTTTCTTCTAGCCTTTCAGGTGCGCTTAAATGTTGCATATGAACCGTTCCTTCTATGGAGAACCTTCCCAAAAGGAATATAATATGTCTCAACTTTTCGAAAATCAATCAGTCCTAATGTTGTTCTTTAATATTTTTTTTCTCAATTTAATAAAAATAAAGGATTCGAATAACTTTTATATACAAGCCTAAGTATGTATGTAACAAAATATTGCTTACATCGGCAACAAAAGAAACTTATTAGTAACTTGGCAACAATATATTTCCCCATACCCTTTCGCCGTCCGTCCGCCTTGCGACACTCAATGAAGGAATATGAAATGAAATTTCGACAAACTAAATGATGGTGTAAACTATACGCAAAGACATTAAAAGGATACCAATTATACCGAATATGTATAAGGACAAAATATGTTTACGGACAGATGGAGTATGTGTGGGTAGTATTCTTAAGGGCTGTTGCGAAGCGCTGGCTTTTGGGGCTCTCAAGATATAAAATATCTTGTATGCTTTTGTTATCATTATCCTTTCTTAGCACTGCGTAAAGGAATAGTTTTCCTCCCTCAGTGTCAAAGGAAATTTCGAATACTTTCTTTTATGCTTTGGATTTGGTAAGAAGTGTGTCAAGAAATTCAACACTTAGCATATTATTCCGGCAATTAAAAATGTTTAGCTTCGCACTTTCTTTACCGGCAGACCGTGTCTCGTGGATGGGCTTACTATTGCCATACAGTGGCAGAGTGCTTAAATTTGAATGTAAAGTAAAATGTGTTGGTATTCAAATGGGAGGACGAGTATAGACTCCTTTATGAACCCCTATCCGCCTACGCTACTGTACTGAAATGAGGATTTTGAAATAATATCATTGTTTATATTGCTTTGTTTGCAGATTGACTTAATTGACTTTGTCTATTTTATAGTTAATTTCATGAAAATTGCATACGTTTGCTATAATAATTCATAATGTGAAGAGGGATTTGAGTACTCCTTTTTAATTTAAATCACAATCCCCTTTTTGATAAACTGCAAAAGGCAAGGTTGAACATGTTGGAACACGAATGGGTGAAATGAATGATTTTTGTACATCATACATACATAGGTACATCTGTTTCAATTCATGGAGCTTAAAGTAGTTTTGATCAATTTATTATACAGAGTCGACCACAAACGGAGGCTAAAACACCAGAATAGGCTGGTATTCTAACTAACTTAACAAAACTCAAGGACGTAGCTAGAGAAAGAGCGCTTTGGTAGTGCTTATATTGGCCACAGCGGTGTATTGAACAATTATAAGACATTAAGCCAAAAAAAAATTTTGGGGGTTAGAGGAAGTTTAGAGAGTTGTGGACCAAAAACCCATAAAATCCAAAAAAATCATGACGTCCGATTTCGATGAAAATTTATATATAGAATAAGTAAAAAATTCTAAGAACTTTGGCGCTAAAATTTTTCAAAAAACTGATTACAACTAGTCTAGTTTGGGTCTAGTTCCAAACTGGTCCAAAAAGGAGTAGTTGTAATCAGTTTTTTGAAAAAAATTTTTCATCTTTTTCCCAAAAACTTGGTGCCGTTTTCAATTTTATATCAAGATTTTGAGCTGTTATTTGGGTGTCGGAGGGGGATAGTTTAAAAGATAAACTTTTAATAAAATTGAAATGAATGAATGAGGTGTACATATCTTGATGGTCCATTAGAAGGTGTGACCTTTGAATGGGTATATGCTCTTTTCTTATGTGTTTACTTTTAGAAATCGTCTTTGGGGATAATCGAAAATAGAAATTCATGGAAAATATTTGCTTTAATTTTGATGTGGCTGAGATATGGACGGATGGGGATGGGTATTTAGAAAACAAATACAAAAAAGAAAATCATCAGGGGAACTTTGGGCACAATCGCCTTTATGGAATTTTACTCTGAAAACGGATTTTTTTTATAAATAATTTTTTTTGGTGAAAATTACATGTGTACCTATACTTATAGGTAGAGCTCGGATTTTGAATATTTTGAATTTTTTTGCATTTAACTGTGCTTTTTGAATATTTTATTCACTGAAGTAGGCTTTTTTGTTAATTTGACAATTAAACATTTTAAAAGGCATACTAAATCGAACTAATTTGGAATATTTGACTGTGAATTTTTTGCATTTTTGTTTGATTTTTTTTTAATATTTTTTGAATATTTTGAACTTTTTGCATTTTTGTTTGAATTTTTTTTTGAATATTTTTTAATTATTTTTTAATAATAAAAAATTTTTTCAATTGCCAAATAATACATTTTTCACTATAAATGAAAAATGAGGGACCAAAAGCCCAAATAATAATTAATTTTTTTAATATTTTGAATTTTTTTTTTTTGAATTTTTTTGAATATTTTTTTAAATTTTTTTAAATTTATTTTTCATTTTTTTACATATTTAAATTCCGAGGCATACCTATATGTATATAATTTGAATATGTGAAAAAATGAAAAAAAAAAATTAAAAAAAAATTCAAAAAAAAAATGCAAAAAATTCAAAATATTCAATAAATTCAAATAATTGTGGTCGGAGTCTTCATAATGAACTCGTTTAAGAGTCTTAAAGAGCGTATTTTCCTTCTTGCGAAGGTCGTCCTATAAGATTTTGAAGTCATATATCGAAGGAGAACATATTAGAGTCATATAAGACTCCTTCCGCATTCAAATCTGACTCTTATTTCCACTCCCCTCTTATATACTTACATATGTATGGGCCTCTGATTTTCTACGTATTTCTGACTCATTTCGGATTCATATTTCTAAGCACTTTAAAATTGTTTGCTGGATTTGAACCAAATACAGCAAATTAAACATTGAAAAAAATTTGTCTCGTTAGTGTGAAAAACCTCAGTAACATGAACAGGTCTTGAAAAAATTATTTCACTCTATCCAGAGATCGGCTGTATATATTTTTTTTTTCAATATTATGTGAATAGAGGGAATGAGGAGCGAGGTAAATATATCCTTTTGAACAGTTTAATAAATATCCTTTCATAATTGTTTTTTTTTTGTTTTTTTTGTTCTTGTGGAATGACGATATTTCTGAGATTTTATTTTCCAATTTTTATTATTTTATTTTAAAAAGCAAAAATCAGCTTAGGGGCTCATTATCCACATTATTCTGTAATTTTTAATTAATTTTTAGCCTCGTTCGTTACAATAACAAAGAACTTCGGAACGTTGTTGCAAAAGAGTTCTGTAGAATCCCAGCTATTTGAAAATAAAACAAAAAAAAAACAAAAAAAAGAAGGAGCAAATCAAACAACAATGCCAACAACAACAAAACGGTTCAAGAAAAAAAAAAAATGAAATGGGTGAGTGTCCCTGTGGGTTGAACGTAAGAGTCGGAGTCGGATTTTAACCTGTTCCGTTTCACGAAGGCTACTGCCAACAACAATTTTCTCGCTTGAAGGCATATTAACCTTCTTCAAAGTAAAAAAAAAAAAAGAAAAAGAAAAATTTTTTTTAGGTGTTTTAAGCGCGCTTCTTAACGATTTTCTTCAATGGAAAAGAAATACCAAACTTGATGATTGTTTACTTTTTTGAGCTGCTTATAAAGCTGTAAATTTAATTAATTTTTTTCGCCTTCGTTTGTTGCTTTTAAAGAAATATTTCGCTTCGGTGTCTTCGGGGTAAAACTTCTGCATGAATGAAAGGAGCGAGTGATAGAGAGAGGGAAAGAGAGAGAGAGAGAGAGAGAGAGAGAGAGAGAGGAGAGAAGAGAGAGAGAGAGAGAGAGAGAAGAGAGAGAGAGAGAGAGAGGAGAGAGAGAGAGAGAGGAGAAGAGAGAGAGAGATAGATAAAGGTGAGAGAGGGAGAGAGAGGAGAAAGAGAAGAGAGAGAGAGAGAGAGAGAGAGGGGAGAAAAAAAGAAGTTAAAAAGCAAAACTCTAGCAGGAAAAACTGTTAATTGATTTTGGTTTGTTTTATCCTTTTTTTTGTTTTGCACTCACATTATTTTTTCTTAACATTTTCTCTGCCCTCAGTTCGAAAGTCTTCTCCTTCAAATTCCTAGCATCCATTCCTTGTGCTGTTATCCTTGTGCAAAATTTACAATTATTTTTCGTACATATGGACCTGGAAGTGAGTCCATAAATGTGCGGCTAAGTGTTAAGCATATGAGTGAGTGTCTTTGTGTGTGTGTTTGTGTGCATGGCTGTGTGGGTGTATTCTTAGCATATTTCTTAGCAATTTAAATAAATATCCTTTTTCGTTGCTCATATTGTTGTTCGGCTTCCTATGCTTAATTAAATATTCATCAAACAAAAGGAAACTTTTAAATTCTCATCACCTCATCTCTCATCGTATTCAGCCATTTTAGCTCATGTCCTTGTTTACATTTCCAAGATTTCAACCATGTGGGCAAAGACTGCTTAGCCGGATTCCTCACACACGCGCATCCACATCCACACCCACACACACACACACGCAATATGCATGCATGAGCGTATGTAAACTTTATCCTTCTTAGGAAGTTTTCCGCTAGCTGTGCATATGTCCGTTCTAATCAATAACAACAAATCACCGTTTTACATTTCTTAGTCGAAATCCGCAAGTTCAACTCAAGTACCCTTTCTTCATTCATCATAAAATAGAGGGTGCTCCCATAAATGAGATTCAACTTTCCTTTTAAGAATAGTACACTGGAGTCTGGATAGTGTGAGTCACGGATTGAGTGAGCATCCTCGGTCGTGTGAACACAGGGACTGAAGGTTATACAACAGATAGGTACAACGTTGATATTTTAAATTTTCGCGACAAGGCCGGTCAAAAATCATCGGGAGACACGCAAGTGTGAACAGCCTCGGTAACGTGAACGGGGCTAACAAAATTTATTACACTCTATCCAGAGTCAAATTTATTTCTTTGACTGCTGAAAAGAAGCTTTTTACCTCACTTTCCTTATACATACCTTTAAAAAATAACCGCTTACATAGTATACGAGACTGTAAGCGGCCTGCCTACCAATAGCTTACTTTGTGTGATGGTGGTAGGCGTCACTCTTCAAAAACGGCCACGCTCGAACCAAAGTATACTAGGATGGTATATGAGGTCGTATGCATTACTGCCTACGGCCTTCGAAATGTGTTGCGATTCATCGCTTCTGTAAGCAGCATTTTGGCCCCTGGTAAGGATTAATGAAGTATTTTGAACCAGTAGCGCATTTCTCTAAGCAGTGAAGTTTCTAATTGGTAATCTTCATCAGCTGACAAACCAAGATCTCCAAGAACGAACTGAATCTCAATATGAAGCACCCTCAACTTTATAACATGCTTGCTTCCAATGTTACTCATTTCTCCCCGATGACGTAACTACAAATAACAAAAACACTTGAGAATTCCCTTTTGGGACATTAAAAGCTCATTTCTGCGAGTTCACTTTCTTAGTTGTTTGTTTTGCATCGTGTTTTTTGGGGCTCCGTTTACCGTTCACCGTTGAAGATGGCTCAGAATTTGCTCTTTTCCCCCCAAAACTTGCTGCCGTATTCAATTTTATATCAAGATTTTGAACTGTTATTTGGGGGGATAGTTTAAAAGATAAACTTTTAATAAAATTGAAATGAATGAATGAGGTGTACATATCTTGATGGTCCATTAGAAGGTGTGACCTTTGAATGGGTATATGCTCTTTTCTTATGTGTTTACTTTTAGAAATCGTCTTTGGGGATAATCGAAAATAGAAATTCATGGAAAATATTTGCTTTAATTTTGATGTGGCTGAGATATGGACGGATGGGAATGGGTATTTAGAAAACAAATACAAAAAAAAGTGGAATCGGCATGGGATTATGTTATCCAAAAGATGATGTTGGGAGTCTATTTCTCATTATAAGCTTCCCTGCAGTAATATGGACTTACCCAAGTGTAGACTTCGGTCAGTCCTTCATGTTACCAGTACTAGTCTCCTCATAATTCCACTTCTAATGTATTCAACTGACCTTTTTAACTTGGGTCTGTCATTGGAGAGGGACTAGTCCGCAAAATGGCAGTCGTAATTTTGTCTGGTTTTAGGATACTCAAATAAGGAAAATAAAAAACAAATTTTTTTTATATAGGTGTATTCTAAGTTAATGAAAGTGTCATTTACAGACTACCCTTAAACCAACCCCGTTATTACCGACCGCCGGCTAGCCGAATTCGATGGAGCGAACTGCCATAACATAACCGGTCCGATTTGGACCAGTCAAAGGCCAGTCCTTCTTAAGAATTGACCAGATCATTACTGCTGGGTTGTTCCTAATGCCACGAAGAAAGGCGTCGAAGAAATCTCGCCACCAGGGCGCTGGTGGTGCTAAAACCGGCACTGATTAAGACTTCTTATCCATCAATGATCTTCAAATTGTCTGCGTTCAAGAAATTTCTGGAAAATTTTCTCGAAGTCTTCATAAAATATATAGTCTATACGGCAGTCGTTATAACTTTCTCATTTGACAATTTTAGTCCGATTCTTATGGGAATGAAGACGAAAAGATCAACGGCACCCAATTTTTTTTTTTTTTTTTTTTTTTTTTTGGTAGGGAAAAACAATTTTGAGAGAAGAGCAGGTTTTTTTTTTATTCATTTTTGTTCGGATCACTTCGAACAAAAAAAAAAAAAAAAATATGCATATTTCTAGAGGGAAGAAGCCTCATTTTTGAACATGAAAATACAAAAAACTAATTATAAAGGTGACATAGGAAGCACTGGAACTCATTCATGGGATGAACCTATTCAAATTTCCTCTAACATTTTCGATGTCTTTTCAAGCGCATTTCAAGTTCAAGTGAATATATTGACGTATTCAATGTTGTTTTTTTTTTTTTCAAGTTTAACTTTTCAGAATGTCATTGTTAATGGAAATGTAAATAATTGAGCACTGCTTCGTTGAGGGACGTTCAAAAAGTTTTGAAGGCGATCGGTTTTTTTTTTTTTTTAGAAATTAAGTGAATGAATAATTTTGGAATCGTTGCACAGCATTGCAGCGGAAAAATTGAAATATTAATAGAAATAGATAAAATAGGAAGAGATTTGAAAATTGTAAAATTCCATTCATTTGAAGGAATAATCATGAAAGATGGGAGAAAGGTGGGGGACCTTGCATTCAAAAGTATTTAAAGAAAGAATTAAGAAATATTGAACCTCCAAATTGGACTGGGTATTCGCTGGGGGATTGATACTTTAGGTATTTTTAAAACGATGAGCTCAACAGCAGGAAACGAAATTTGAGGGAACATCAAATCTGAGTGACAAATTTCACTTCCGAACTTTGCTTTGTGCGAAGAGAGAGGAGAGAGAGAGAGAGAGAGCATTTCTACGCAGATAGGCTTTTATTTTGGGCGTCTCCTATATAAAGCTGTGTCGTTATCCAAATATGGTTTTAAATTTGAAAAATATCTCGCCGGAGAAAGTCGATTTTTCTTCAATTTTGAACGGGAAAATCGTTTGTCTTTGAACGAGAGAAGAATTCTTCAAACATGCATCAAGCAGCTTTTTATCAACGGTAAACAGAAAAACCTAAACTAAATATTGTGAAATTTTTCAAGGTGGAATGATATCCGATATCCTCGAAGAAGACATTCATTTCTGGAAGAGAGTTATAATAAAGGACAGACTAAATGATGCCAAATTGTGCGATGGAAGTGCTCGAGCGATGGTAGTCCATTAAATTTGGTTCATTGAAAAAAAAAAAAAATTTTTTTTTTATATACATATGTATATGTGCTATATAATTGCACTATGTACTATGTATATGTACTTAGAAATAATTATGCTTTTCAGTTCGAATCAAATGCAACGCAACGATGCCGAAAAAATAACCGCCGAGGATCATTTGCAATGGCGATTCGAAGGAAGGGACACTCTTTTGGACGTCGGCTGCGGTACTGGCGATGTCTTAGTGGATTATATCTATCCATTGCTGCCGCGAAACTTTGAGCTATTGCTGGGCACAGATATTTCACCCAAAATGATCGATTACGCAAATCAGAATTACGGCAAGGACGAACGTGTGAAGTTCCGTGTGCTCGATATAACCACCGATGTGCTTCCAAATGATTTGCGCGAAAAATTCGATCATGTTACTTCATTTTACTGCTTGCACTGGGTCCAAAATCAGAGGTAAATGAAGCTTCAAACTACATACATATATAACGTAATTCCAATAGCGCGTAAATTACTGCGAACATTCAACATATCCAAGCATATGAAACTAAATTCCAATCGTTGGCGCATTCGATTGAAACAGGTTCCATATGTTTGCATGTGATGAATAATTGAAGGAATTTACGAGCAGAATTCCTGCTAAATTGGAATTCAGGCCATAAGCATATGTACATATATCAAGAAATTAAAAAAAAAAAGTACTATTTTCTATGATAAAAATTTTCCAGACAGGCTCTTCAAAATATCCATGAATTGCTTCGAAAGAATGGAGATTGTTTGCTTGTATTTCTCGCTTCGGCACCGCTTTATGATATTTATAAAGCATTCAGCGAACAGCCGAAATGGGCTCCTTACATGACCGATGTTGATCAATTTATTGCTCCTTTGCACAATTCGAAGGATCCTGTTCAAGATTTTCGAGCTTTGCTAACTGAAACGGGATTTGTTGATTGCAAGGTTGATCTACGAAGTCGTACTCATTACTTTCGAAATGTTGACAGCATAAAGAGTAAGTGAAAAAAGTACTTAACCCTATAAAAAAAAAATACAGTTTGTACAGTGGAGTCTCTATAACACGAACTTCGTTAAGTCGAACTACTCAGTAAGTGCAAAAGAAATGCCATTCTTTTCCGCCGAACCCTGATCAAGTCGAAAACTCGTTAACTTGAACTTTTTTTGCATTTCCCTACTACCGAACCTAATTCCCAATTTCCACACACAAATTTTTCTTTCGAAATTCATTAGTTATTTGATAAAACCGGCGAGGCGAAGGGAAATTTCTTCTCTTCCCCTTCGCCTTCTCATCTACTTAGTGGATTATTTGGAAAGAAACATTTGTATGTGGAAGTTGGGAATAACTAAAAGAAACACATTTTCTTTTCCTTCTATTTTTATTTCCTACAGACTCTGTCAGAGCGATTTGTCCTTTTCTTGAACGAATGCCACCAATCGATCAAATTGATTTCCTCGACGACTTTCTGAAAATCACAAAAGAAAAGAAGTTCTATGAGATCAATGCCAATACGAATGAAATACGATTTTTTACGCCATACAAACTTCTTGTTGTCTACGCACGCAAATCATCAAGCTTTTTTCAAGATGTCATTGGAAATAATGAATATTCAAAAGGCCCTAATTGATTATTATTATATTTTTTATCTTCTCTAATGAACAAAATGTTTACAGTACTAATTAAACTACTAACACAATAAAAGCTCCACAAAATTGCAACTCTGCACGAGAAATAAATGCAATAAATCCTAGTTATAATTGAGCGGCCGAAGAAAAATCCTAGTTACAATCGTCGCGTTGAAAAGTTGATCAATTTTAATCCGTTTGTTACTAAGTTATTTGATCGCGATTATAAATTTTGAGTAGAAAAAACAATTAAAGTGACTTTGAAGTGTAATTTTAATCAAAAGTGTGTTTGTTTTCTCATCTTGAACAATGTTTATGGCGATCATCGAAGCGAAGCATGCGGACGTTCGTATGTGTGTAAGTATGTGAAGTTGAGTGAGGTTGTATGAAGTCAATGATTAGTGTATTTAATAACGTTATAAAGTCTTTGTAGCATTTAAGGTGCTATATTGCCTGATAAGTCTTGATCCTCGCCATAAATTTTATGACTTGACAACGAAATATTGAAATGCTTCATCCTCCTTGCCACCTCGGCGTGTAATTCGAAACTCTGCCGGCCCGCTGTTGGCTCTTATGATGAAATAACGCTGCGATTAGGAATGGAATAGTATTTGTTGCATTAAACGCAAACAACCCGCTCACCCTCTGAATGAAGAAATGTATGCCAAAAGGGTTGAAATCGCGCTGTAATTATAACTTGTAATTTCTGAATGGTCGCGGGAAAGGAGAAAGCCGAAATATGACATTGCCGAGATACCTGAATTTGGCAAGCGAATGTTGTTTATTTTTTTCCACTGTATCTGTATTGGAAATATTTTAATTGTTTTCGACGAACTGTTACCCGCGGAATTCCGAAATGAGTTATTATCGCTCAGCGATATGCAAATTCTCGTATATGAATTCCAATTGAATCAAGCGGCAGTCTGCTTAAGGGTTGCTCGAACTCCAACTCTCAAATGATAGACAAGCATCTCGTGGAAATCTTTATCTTCATCTCCAACTTCATCAAAATGAAAATGAAAATGAAAACAAAAACATGCTGGAAAATCTCGTGACGTACTCATTTTCGTTTCGACAGCATGTCATTTATTATTTCGAAGTTTGGGTTTGTTTAATTTTAAGCGCATCACGCCTAAATGCCAACGCCGACAACGAAGAGGCTAAAAATAATATGTACATACATACATATATCCTTTGACGATTGTCTGCTTAGACGTTTGGCTGGCTGGTTTGCTTCGAGTTGATCCATTTGGCTGGGGTTAAAACTAATGTTTGTCTTAATCTTTGATTTGTTCTTCAAATGTAAACGACAGGAATTAATTTAGATAAATGATTTCTGAAGAGCTTTTCGCCAGCCACTCAATCCAATCAGGCCAGGCCAATTCGAGGCTTCTTGTTCTTCTTCTTCTTCATTTCATTCTTCATCGGCGTCGTCGTGTCTGCGTACGTAGACTTTTGCCGCTTGTCAGTTAAATCAACAGTATTAAGACGCGTTTAAGCGTGGAATGCGATTTCTAATGGATTTCCCAAAACAATCTTATGCGTAAGGTCGGTAGGTATCGCTTCCGGGGAGATGGATGGAAACTTTTACAAATACAAATTGTTTTCGTAAACAATTTTCGTATTGAAATTTGATTTATTTGTTAATTTGTTTGTAATGAAATTTTTCTTTGGCGGACAGGGCTGGATTTCTCGTAATTTGGGGTCACCCCTGGGCTGTTCACTTCAATGTTTAATTGGCTGAATTGCGCTCTGTCGATTTCAGAAGCTCTTCAAAAATCTATTTGCTATTTTCTATTTTCAATTTTGTGTCTTATGCGAGAGAGAAACCATTGGGGTTTTTCTTCATTATTTTTACTAATTTCTTAAGTTGAACTTTTCGCTTTTATTCTATTTATTTTTTTTTTTTTGTTTTTGGTCTTCGGTTTTGTTTTTGTCTTCGGCGACTTCAGGGGGAAGTCGATTTTCAGCATCATTTGTTACAATGTCTTCGGTGTTGGTTGGTATCCGCAATGGCTTGGGAATTGTTGAGACAACTTCAATGGATGCCTAAAATTAGCTTTGTGATGCTCATTCAAGCATAATGAGTAAATGAAAAAGTGTTTTTTCTTCTGTGTATACACACACACTCATATATATTACATATTTATAGAAGAACGTTGATATTGAATCGCGATTATGTCTCTTTGAAGTGCTTTGTTTTTTTTCGTAATTGTATTTAATTACTTTCGATTATTCAATTAATTTTTTAGGGAATTAAATTCGTTTATTTTCTTTAAAAACTTTTTGACCTAAATGAAATTGATCACAATTTTTTATGCTTTGAAGTTTTTCAAATGTTTACAATTGAGGAAAAAAATTTATAAAAATAATAAAAATTAAATGTTTGACAATTTTGAATAGAAATAATGCAAAGGAGAGCCACAAAAAACCTCTGAGAAACCTTTCAAAGTTATTTTAATTTTGTTTATATATTTTTTTATGCATTTTGTGGTCGATCCACATCAACAGACACTTAACTTATTCATGAATATATAGGTTTCTATATAGTCTCGAAGTATTAATTGAGGAAAGTAACCGGCTACATCGATTACAATATTGCGCTCTTTCATATAAACAAGAAAATAGTCATTACAACAAATTATAGCGAATAATGTTTTATCAAATATTCACCACTAACAAGACCAATTTGCCACAGACGATAGACCATAAACGGTGGAAGAGATGTCTGTAAGCCAGAGGGGCTATAATGAGTATATCGCAATTGGCTTGGACGACACAGTCTGTCGTTGTGCTCTTTTTGTTGTGGTCTACCACATGGAAATTAAGAATTTTAATAAATAATTATACAGAAGTCCGTTGAGGCTATTCGTCCCACCCATGGAATGCTATACAGTATTCGCAGGATATATGAAATCCCCTACAAAGGCAAAACTCGCTTCAAGGACTGAAAATTGATGGTGCTTCTTATATACAATGTGACAGACTCTATATTCATTACATACATTCTTGTGGACATATGCCATCTCAATTGAGAGATGCTCTAAATTTGTATGCCCTTTTGTTTTTTAAAATTTTTTTTTTATGTGACCACAAGATGTACGCTATAATTATCTAGAAAAAAGAGGATATTCATTCTTGCTTGATTTTTCATAACAGAATCTCTTTTCAAGAAATGGAATTTCGCAAAAAATCCTTTAATTACATAAATTTTTAATGCTTCCCAAAAATTATACGCACGACCGTGTACCCCGTCCCATTGAATTGACAGTGAGCTAATGAAGCCGCATAGAGTTCTGGGCTATATCATAATCTTCTTTATTTTCAAATCCAACTGTGAGTGAGAGACCGAGCGAGAGAGTGAGTTAGAACAAAGAGCATCAAATAACAAACAAACAAAAGTAATGCTAAGAAAATTCTCCAAGGATTTGCTTGTTGAGTGTCCTTTTTCCATAAGTTTCAACCCTTTTTCGAAAGAGAGTTTTTGGGCTTTATTTTAATTTCATTTTATGATTTAACTTTACACCTGCTTAAAAAAAGGACTCGACTTCAATTAAATACTTGCGTTGCTGTTCGGGCTGCACTTAAGTGCCTTTCGAGTGCGCTTACCTGAAAGTGCTTCAGTTTTCTTTCATTCGGAAGTTACACAAAAAAAAAAAAAAAAAAAAAAAGAAACATACCCAAAGGGGTCAACGCATGTTTTTCTTGTAGCATTCTCGTTATATATATATATTTTTTTTTGTTTTTGAGAGTCTTAGCCGTTTTTAAAGTTTTACTCTTGGGCAGTAAATGACTTCTAAATCAAACCAGAATCTTCTTGTAATCGGATAAGGTAATTGGAGTCTTTGTCTAGACAATAAATGGACAAATTTGAAGGCTTGAAACGGCAAGAGAGACTGCTTCGCAGAAGAGTCACAGTGGGATAGATTGACTCAACAGTTTTTTATTAATAAATACAAGTTGGTTTGATAGGAGTGTTTCACAATAGTGTTGGACAGGATGGTTTGACAACATGCATGGAAACTTTATTTGACACCAGCGATCGATAGAATTTTTTGAAATTTTCGGATAGAATTGTTGTAAAACATTGTTTGACAAAATCGATTGACAGCTTGGTTTGACAACATGCTTGAAAGCATAATTTGGCAACATCTTTCGATGCTTTTGACATTTTTACACAGTTTGGATTTTCAATATTGTTTGAAAATATCGTTTGACAACAGTGTTTGACAAATGGCTTGACAACATGCTTGAAAACATTATTTGACAACATCGACCGAAAGAAATTAAAAAAAAAAATCAGATAAAATTATTTTACAGCCTTGTTTGACAAAATTGATTGACCGCATTATTTGACAGTCTTTTTCACCAGAATTCTTCAAAATCGTCTCATTGTCCTTTAACACTTTTCCCAAAGTCCATTCCAAAATTTCAACAGACAATTTTAATAATAATTTGATTTAAATTTCTGATCATATTTCCATCTCTTGAGAAATTTAATAGTTTCACCAGTTGTTACAATAAAATTCCCCCAAAAACATTGAACTTTGGCACTGTTGGTCGTTGGGAACTCGCCTGCACCCTCCTCAAAGTCCATTACTACGACGGCTTTAGAACTAGTTTTCGAGAAAACTTTAACTGAAATAAAATAATAATACCTTCAGTCCTGGGGCAGGCAAATTCACGGAAGCGGGCGAGACTTAAATGAAGAAAGCACTAAGTTTCCCATTTACCGTTTACCGTTTTACCTACCGTTGGCCAGTTTGAGTTAAAGTACGCGTCTGTGTTTGGGTTATTGGTTACATCAGCCTGTAAGTATGCTGCAACTTTGGAATTTTGTAACGTTCGACGTTTTAAGATGCTTAACAATGTATTTTGTATCGCTTGAAGTATAGAAATGGATGAGTGTCGACACACTATCTCGACATGTGGATGTTAGCTGTTCAATCGGCTGGATGGCCTTTTTCGACGACGTGACACAAGTGTTGGCAATAGTTTTTCCTCAGCAAACACGTTTCAACCAAGAACTTCGGCAGTGGGAAGTGATGCATAATTTGGGTCCTTCTACTGGCATATTCTGCCTGGTATATAGTCCCCCAAATGCAATGTCATAATTAATGCAAAGCTTCAAATGAATGCAACACCTGTGGTTAGTTTTAAACGACCGCAAGTATGCCGCAAATATTTGGTCATAGAAATGCTTGAATTCACTACTATTTTCAAATGTGGGAGAGAGTGTGGTGCATTTGTGTGCGTGTGTATGTATCATATGAGTTGACTTCAAGGTACGTAAAATTTTTGATAGTGGAGGAATAAAATTTTATGCAAAATAATAAAGAATTTATGCTCGATGTAGATATATATATATATAGAATACACATATGTTTGTACGTACCTGGCAATGGCATCGTTACATTAGCTCTGTAACATAATAAACTGTATTTGCCTATGATTATATTCCTTTTAACATTAATCGTAGCCACATATACATATGGCCACCGCCACGTAACGTTAAGACCACTTTAAGAGGCTGTATCTTAAATAGTATTTCAAATATATAAAAACCTTTATAGTAGGACATGTGAACAACGGGGAGGTATTTCCAATGCATGTGAGAAGTCTCAGATCGGACAAATACTTTTTAAGTTATGAGCAAAAGTGGCGTACGAATGTAATGTTATAAGACCGTGGCGGTGGCCATATGATTAAAAAGAAAGTGATCTCTTGCGTGATTAACAAAAAAGTCCCCGTTTAAACAGGGAGACAAAACGCGGTACACTGGAAGGAAACACATGAGAAAAACGAAGATGGAATGTCTTTCGTCTCTTTCACTCTCATGTGTTTCCTTCCAGTGTCTCTCTCCAACTAAACACGGACAAACTCGAAATTGTATGCGAATATGAGTTCAATGGCTCGAATATGATAGCAAATATCACTTCCAGAAGAAGAGTCACGTCTAGGGTTTCATTTGCTCCCGAAAAAAGTATATTTATATTCAGCAAACGAGCTCATATTTGGTGCAAAAAAAAAAATGTAGCCGAAATGTTGACTGCAGTTTCTGAAAGTACTTTGTGAATGCAGCAACTCCCTTTATTCGGCTTTGATAGATTGACTTCTTTTCCTTCTGTTTTTATTTCCTACATACTCTGTCAGAGCGATTTGTGCTTATCTTGAACGAATGCCACCAATCGTTCAAATTAATTTCCTCGAAGACTTTCTGAAAATTCCAAATAAAAAGTTCTATGACATCAAAGCCAATACGATTTTTTACGCCATACAAACTTCTTGTTGCCTACGCACGCAAATCATCAAGCTTTTTTCAAGGAGTCATTGGAAATAATGAATATTCAAAAGGCCCGAATTGATTATTATTATATTTTTTATCTTCTCTAATGAACAAAATGTTTACAGTACTAATTAATCTGCTAACACAATAAAAGCTCCACAAAATTGCAACTCTGCACGAGAAATAAATGCAATAAATCCTAGTTATAATTGAGCGGCCGAAGAAAAATCCTAGTTACAATCGTCGCGTTGAAAAGTTGATCAATTTTAATCCGTTTGTTACTAAGTTATTTGATCGCGATTATAAATTTGAGTAGAAAAAACAATTAAAGTGACTTTGAAGTGTACTTTTAATCAAAAGTGTGTTTGTTTTCTCATCTTGAACAATTTTTATGGCGATCATCGAAGCGAAGCATGCGGACGTTCGTATGTATGTAAGTATGTGAAGTTGAGTGAGGTTGTATGAAGTCAATGATTGTGTATTTAATAGCGTTATAAAGTCTTTGTTGCATTTAAGGTGCTATATTGTCTCTTTGTTCCGATGCGAAGCCTATGGACGTTAGTATGTGTGTAGGTTAATTGCTTGTTTTTGTTCCGATGCGAAGACTGCGACCGTTCGTATGTGTGTAGGTATGTGAAGTTTAGTACGGTTGTATGAAGTCAACTATTGCGCATTTAACCAAATTTAACAAAAAAATTGAAATTGAATGCGAATATGAGTTTAAAGGCTCGAATATGATATCAATTATAACTTCCAAAAGAAGAGTCACGACTAGGGTTTCATTTGCAGCAACTCCCTTTATTCGGCTTTGATAGATTGACTTCAGGTTGCTGTAAACTGTGCCGGTTTGAGCACTACCAGCGCCCTGGGCGAGATTTCTCCGGCGTCTCGTAACTGCAATCTAGGAAATTCACTAGTAAGTTTAAAAACGTCCCTTTATATCCGGCGCCCTGGGCGGCTGCCCCACCAGGCCCTACCCAAACGCCGCCACTGGCTCTAAAGTCGATCTCAACAATTGTGGCCGAGAATGAAGTTGCGCGTTATATCTCGTAAACCGTTCAATGAGTTATTTTCCTGTCTATAACAAAGTTTCAACCTTATATAATATATGGAAAAATAACTGTAGCAATAACTGACCCGAAAAAACTCAATTTAAATAATAGCTACAAAAAATGGCAAAAATTTCAAAAATTATAAATTTTTTCATCTCTTTTTAACATTTTTGGTCCATAGTCCCCAAAGCGGTATGAACTTTTTGAAAATCTTGATTAAAATATTGAAAAAAATACTACACTTCAGTACACTTACTACTTCCGAGCCCTCTATGATACCGTTTTGCCATCGCAAAGTTGAGAATTTCTTATTCAAAATCGAAAGAAAAAGGCTCTAAAATGTTAACCCGATGCTTATGACTAGAATTAAAGATAAAAATAGTATTTTTAAAATACTCATTTTAGTAGGGGTTAAATTTAATAGAGATTTTAGAAGACCTTGTGAATTGCCTAAATAAAATAAAATAAAATAAAATAAAATAAAATAAAATAAAATAAAATAAAATAAAATAAAATAAAATAAATATATAAAATATCTTATAATAAAATAAAATAAAATAAAATAATAAGTATAATAACTTTATTCAGAAATGGGACTCGTTCGTGTCAAAAAATTCACGCTTCGCTTGCTTTTCATAGATCGTGAATCTATATCCTTTACATATACAGTAAAAATCGGTTATAACGATACCGTTTATAACGGTTATCGGTTATAGCGATGAACATTTTTATGTAAATTTTGGTTCGCTATTCTAATTGTTCTTAATTTCTGTTACCGGATATAGCGATTATCGGTTATAACGATGGATTTTTGCTGGCCTCTTCGACATCGTTGTAGCCGATTTTCACTGTATGTATAATGCCAGAAATCTTGATATTTTCGCTTGTTTAATTGATCGTTTTCCTTATTCTAATCTTTCTGAATTTGATTTTTCGATTTATTTTTCTCTTTCCGCTTTCTTCAACTTTACCTTCTCTTTATATTCTATTCCTTTAATTAATTTTTTTCATATTTTATTAATCCAAGCCTTAATAATAAATTATGATCTTAGAAAGTTTTCTACCTCTCATTAAGGCTGAAATTAATTTGAACTTTAATCAGCTTGGATTTAATTTCGAAAATTTTCTCTTAAATCAAATCAACCGATTTTCCCCATCTAATCACTTTCAAAGACAAACAATAATAAACTCGAAGCTGAATCACGACACGTAACTAATTTCACATTGAAATACAAATAAAACACCCACTTTTGATGCAGCGCAAAGCGTTGTCCTCATTGGAATAGCGAGGATCTGAAGTTGGGGTCGATTAAAATTTCACATCGCTCGACATGGCAGGACCAATGGTCAAACTGCATTTGCATACGCAATCAAATCGCAAACGGTAAACAGACGGAACGTCAAGTAAATGCATTGGCCGCACCTTTACGCAAGGACCCAATGACGCCCACTATCCAAACAAATAACGTCGGCAAATATGCATACGTACATACATACATGCATGCATACATATGAGACTTAATAATGTAACCACATACAGAATCCTTTGTCGACGTTACGACGTTATTGTGTGGTCCGCTCACACCTGAGGCAGCCCTGTCCATTCGTTGGTGTTTTAACGTATTTGTATTCATTTCCAAAGTTCATGAAAAACTTCGTTAAATAAACTTCGCTGCATCAGCGCGAAATAAGCGCGGTCAATGGAAGCGCGTTGAATTTCGGAAAATATCCACCGGAAATCGTTGCGTTGTTGTTCGTTCATTCAACAAATGGCGTGATGTACGCTTTCCGGTTGTGACGCGCCCTTTATTGAGGACCTTGTTTGTGTTTGCTCATTTTTTGTTTAAACTTTTTGTGTGGGTGGTCAGTTCCTTTTCCCTTATTAACTGGGGAGGGGGGGAGAAAAATATAGAAACTTTCTGTAGGTGAACAAGAAATTCAATCTGAATCTTGAAAATCCAAGAAAGGATTTGCCGAAAGTTTATTGATTGAACGTGTTCCAGCATGTTGAATTGAAACATAAAAAAGTTGAACATCTTTGATCTAAGGACTTCTTTGTCCATCTGTTATAAAGAAATTCACAAATGTCTCATATTTTTATCTTATTCTTTCTTTCTTTCTTTCACTTTTTTCAGTCGGACGATCCTTTCGAATGGATGCTTTCATCTTCGATTCTTCCATTTATTATACTTGTATTCGTCGTAAAATCCAACATCGAAATCGAATTTCGTTTGGATGATAATTCACCAAAGTGCGCGTAATAAACACAGCAATCAACAATCGTAATCAGTGTCGTCCAGTACAGCTCGGTGAGTACCCAAAGAATTTCATTTTCTTAGACAAATAAAAATCAACATAAAGCGCTTGTGCAATCATAAGTTTTTCGCAAAAACACAAGAAATTTTTATGCTCGACGATAATTTTTATTTTGCCCCAGCATATCAGCATCATCAGCTCGTGCTTCATCGGTACCGGGCTCCTCGGCTCTATATATGCTCGTTGTACTCATGTTCATTCGTGTTCATGTTCGTGTCATTAGATAAGTTCATATTTATTTGCACATTTACACTTTGAGTCCTTTGAAAAGCTAGCCATCTACGCTTTCAGTTTTTCGTTTTTTCCTTTTTGGCTGAAATAAAATAAATTTTTCCGTTTTTATTTGACCGTAGGCAAGTGTCCTTTTTTCCCCGTTTCCATTTCGGTATCTTTCATGCTCACTCGTACTTGTAATAATAATTTACTTAATGTGCCAAACATTTATTATTTCCGTCGACCTTTTTTTTGCCGTCTTCGTTTCCGCTGCCGTGGAACGTTTCGTCCTTTCGTTGTGTATGAGATTTTTATGCTTTCAAACGGTTTTTTCTTCATTGTCCTTTGGACGGCGCTTGCTCGTGTGAGTGTGTATGCGTTGGCTCGAAAGGAGATACTCGGCTGATGGACAAAGTTAGATTGGAACGCAGACAATTTCTATTAATGAATGTAATTGAGAATAGCACCGAGTGATGATGTTAATTGAGTATTTTTGATATGCTCTAAATTTTTGTCTGTCTTTTTTCTTGTCGGAGTTCATTAATAAGAAATGTAGACAGCTAAGAAGTGAATGAAATTTATGTATGTCCTTGAAAAGTGTGTTCCTTTTGTGTTTAAAAAGATAGCAAGCAGGTTTATTCTATGTAGGCAGGAAAATGAAATATTAAACAATTTACGAAATATATAGGGCCGTTTGCTACTGTTCCGATTAAATTTTTTCGTTCCGAAAAACAAAACAATAAGTACAGTGGGGTCTCATTATAAGTCGTTTCTCGTTCCTAAAAAATCCACGTATAGCGAATCGACTTATAACGAATCAGTTTTCTTTATATGATTGTATGAAATTATTTCTAATTGGTTCCTCAAAGCTCAAAAATTGATACACAAATTTTATTAAAGTCAATAAAATGAAATTTCCCTACAACTGGCATCACTGCTCTAATGTCTGATTTCCAACTATTCGTCGGATGCAGAACGGTTTACGCTACGTCCACAACAACGCAATTGATTTGAGCTGCTTCCATGTGCTTGCATGTGTTTGCCTCAATTGACGGAACGCACCTGACGCGTCATTGGAGATGGCACTTTGGGGCGCAAAAGACGAAAAAAATGTTCCCCCAAACTTTTAGACGTAATTGCGAATCATTTGTGACGTATAGCGAACCAGGGTGTTAATTGATACGTGACGTAATTGCGAATCGACGTATAACGAGGCGACTTATAACGAGACCCCACTGTATATGAAAATTTTGACATTTTGAGGAGATATCGTAACGAAAAACTTTAACCGGAACAGTAGCAAATGGGCCATAGTCATTAATAATAGTAAAAAAAATGTGCAACTTAATTCTCGGCCGCACTACGATATCGATTCAAAATTCACCTGTAGACAAATACATATAGAGATTTGCACCGTATAATTGTGTCAGTTTTTATGCTATCTATTCTACAACGACTTCATAGAACTGACTAAATGAAATGAATCGGATAAAGGATTCTTTAACGACTTTGTTCAGTACACATTGGAAGTTCATGTAGCTGAATATTTTTTCTTTTAACTGAAAACATCGCTTTAAGCTCCTCCGAGTGGGCTATGTGGGATTGGGATTTACTCATATCAAAAACAACGGTTTCAAGGAACCAAGACTGTACGAACCCAAACCAAAATCGCCTAACTTAAAAGGCACAAATTTTCCCTTCATATGAGAAAATATTTCCCCCGCCACCCCATATTTATTGCCTTTTGTGAACCGAAATAGTTCTTGCGGCTGAAATAGAAAAAAAAACATGAAAATTAAAAAAAAAATTCCAATATATTAAAATTGTTTTGATTGCTTCCACAAAGACCGCTCTCATGCAAAAGAAATTCCCAAAAGTATGCAATAATTTTTTCCTAATTTATAAATTCCTTTAATTTCATGCTAAATTAAAATTTCCGATCTCATACAATAGCCAAGCGATTTCTACATAATAGGAAACATGCATGTCGACAAAACAGAAACAAAAACAAAAAATTGAACAACTGAAAATAAAAAATCAAGAAAAAAAAAACGGACAAAAATGTGAAAACCGCTTATGAAAAATGATAAAAAAAAAACACAATTTCCAACTCATTGATTCCGGGATATTCAGGGTTTGACGATTTGTTGGATGCTTATTACTAAAGTGTGAGTGAGTTCTTCGAGTGTAGTGTAGGGTGTGTTAAACAATATATAAAAGAAATACGGAAGCCAACACAAAAAAAAAAAAAATAATAATAAAACATAAATGATAAAAAACAACAACGCTTCAAGCAATACGTATGTATGTGAAATAGAATGCAGAATATAACGAACGCTTGACTGATTGCCGATTGTTTAGCAGGAAGGTCCCCATGAGCGTTTCGCAAGGGACGATTTGGAGAGAGAAATTTTCAATAAGGATTTTTGATAATTACTTCAAATTACAACACTGACTCTAAATAAATTTCATGATTCTGAATCATCAGCGCAGAAGGAAACGTAATTTTTTCTTCTTCAGATTTTGGGTGAAAAATGTTAAATTTTTCGGTGGCAAATCGGTATCAAGGAGGGCTCGGCTGCAAGTTGATGTCCTCGAAGAAGTTAACCAGTTATGTTTTTTTTCATTTGAAAAAAATTTTTCAAAAAAATCATATCAGTTTGTGGTTTATGGACAAAAAAGTTAAAAAGATGTGAACATTTTTTTTTACTATTTGTGAGATTTTTTCTCTTTTTAGCTACTAAATGGAGTTTTTTCGGGTCAGTTATTAATAGAGTTATTTCTCCCACATTTATGGCTAAAACTTTGTTATAGAAAGGTAAAAAAAATATTCAACGATTAACGAGATATAGCCATAAGGAAATGCGAAACTTAGTTCTCGGCCAAACTTTTCAAGATCGATTTAAAATTGACATGTAGCCAATCTGATAAAACTAATTATGGAAAGATGCTTCATTTATTAAGTACTTTCAGGAACTACAGTCAAACTGTTGTTTACACTCGATGACTTCAGGCAATGTATCACAGTGTAATCAAAAAGTGATCTCAAATTTTCGTTCCCGCAACAACGCCTCTGCTTATTTCATAGAAAAACAGTTCAGTTATAACTTTTCCTCCTCGAAGGAGGCATAACGTAATCTCTCTCCTTTGAACCGTCTGCCAACCACGTCAGCTTTGGCACCCTCTACTGCCTCCATTCATAGAGTACGGCACACAATACGTATCTCTGTTAAAGTACATATAAACGTGCATTCAATACAGTGATGTGTATGAAAGAAGAAGATGAAAAAAAAAAAAAAAAGAAACGAGTACCAAAATCGGTTAATGTTTATTGAAAAGGCATAAAATTCGTTCTACCAGAATGAAAATATGCTTTTGATACAATAATTGTTTGTGTGTGCAGAGCGGTAAATATGCGTTCAAAAGCGCAAACGGGCTCCGTGACCGATTCTTCCTCCTCGGATAATCATCCCTAATAAATGTTGTTGCTCTTCCTCCCCATCATGCATCCATGCACCCACATTCACATTCTTCTTTTGTTGTCGAACTGTTTTTTTTTTATTTATTCTTTATTTTCTTCTTTTTTGTGTGAAAAAGATTTGAAAAACTTTTTTTCTTCCGACTTTTCCAATTGAGTTCATTGAGTTCATATGGAGTTTTTTTTTCTTCGTATTTCTAATTTTTATTTGGCTTTCGTTGTAGGTTTTTCTTTTATTCGGAAAGTGTTCCGTTTCGTTTCTTATGATAACGAAATCAGGAAAGCAATTTCGTGGTTATGGAGTGGAAAAATAAACGAAATATTTAACTCGAACTGAACTGAGCTGAGCTGAGCTGAACTGAGATATTAGCATACGCACTTCCGGCGATGGCGATGTGGGTGGAGGAGTACACATGCTCTATGGAAGCCGCTGATGGATAATAGAATGAGTGTGAGTGTGTGTGTTCGAGGAAGAGGGCGGTTGTGGTTACTCAGAAAAGTGGTCGGAAATTGATAAAGTGAAGTTATTTTTAATAATGCTTAAAATACTTCCTTTTTAAGTAGCCCAATTTTTTTTTTTATACCTACACATTCGTTGAATTCTATTTTAATCCTTTTCGAATTTCTTCGGAGAAAATTTTAAAGCGAAATTTCAATAATTGCTGAATATTGGGCACAGAATTTCAAAATCAATTTCCATCGACAATTCGATTTGAAAACAATTTCGCTCACCAGCTTTTCGACAATATTATTAAGCTTGATGTCCAGAGGCTAGAAAAAAATTTTGATCGATTGGTCGACCCCATCACAATGATTGAAATATGTTCATATGTTTCCATACACACTTTTTCTTGCTCTGAAGGACTTTGCGGTCAAATGAACAGCAGACTGAAATTGTAAGTCACGCATCATCGCAGAAGATTGAATCGAAAAAGTAATGCAAAAAAGTTTTTTTTCTTTTTTTTTTTCTTTTGAGAATGAGAAAGCAAAGTGAATTAAATTATTTTACAACATTTCAATTAAGACGAACGAAATAAATATATTCATAAAAAGAAGTCTTAATTGAAGGCAATTTCCTTCACAACTCGTTGTAGTCATTCATTATCCTTATTGCCTATCAGACGCCGCCACATATGTGTGATGACGTACTTTAGCAACCACAATGACACACGTTGAGACATCAACCAACGTCGCCAAGTAGCAATATCATCATTGAGGACTTTCTATGCCAATAAAACATTCTTATTGGAATCAATTTTAAAACGAAAAATTATTTCATTTCGAACTGTCATGCTGTCATGGCGCATGACATTTCAGTTTTCTCTTCGCTGATTAAGTTTTCGAATTGGAAAATTTAATTCTCGCTTTTCCCCCCAACATGGAATTGACAAGCCAATTGTCGAATAATGTACTATAAAATCATGAAATATATGATCCGAACCTGTAATTTAGACCACTTTTCGTTGCAAAGAGCTAAAGATTGCAATCAATAAAAGTTTGGAACCATTTGAATAAGGTATAAACATATAGAAGCATCATGTTGTTGCGATTGCCTACATGTATTTTAACGCTTAGAAAAACTCATGACCGAATATTAATCTGCGCATCCTGGCTTAGAATCTCGCAACTATAATATCTTGTATTTTTCATTTCTATAAGACGAAGTTGTACTGGTCGATGAAAAATTGGGTCACTATAACTGAAACTCCCGTTCATACTGCTGAAAACGGTCGTGGCAAAACTGTAACCTCTTTGAAAGTGGACCTAAGACTCCAAATTGACAGAACTTTTGCTAGTAATGTAAAAATAAATGAGTGGGATTTGGCAGAATTATCTACATGAGCTGTCCCATACGCTTGCACTAAAATTCAAAACTCTACTGTAACAATGACAGTCTGAAGAAGAATCGCTATAAGCTGCCACTTTGGCAAATCGAGATGCTCGAATTTTGTCATCCACATCATGTTAAATTCAGTCCTAAAGTGCACAATTCATATTAAAAAGAATAATAAAGCTCGAAGTTTAGTGGAGGTTCTTCTGCAGAATTCCACCTTATTACGATCCGAAGACATGCACCAATATTACCCTGTCTGATGGCGTAACAATTTTGCTCGTCAAACATTCGCATTCAGAGCAGGACAAATTCTAAAAATTTCGACTGCTAATTTTTTGCTAATAGGAACTAGGTTGCTTTCTAATGAGAGGTGTATAAGAAATTAGCTTTAAAAATGGCAACAAAGTTATCGAATTCAATCGAAATTTAGCCATATTTTGACTAAATTTGGGTCAATTCTAATATTTTGATAATAAAGCCCTGTTCAATTTAATGCAAAATAATCAGCAATGCACTGTTTTTTCCCCAAAAACCTGCCACAAAAAAAATAAAAAATATTTCAATGAATTTTTGATAAAAATTTTTCAAACAATATTCTAGTAATTTATATGCAAATGCATTGCGTTTTGTCTACCCTTTGAACCCTTTCTCCAATTTTCATGTGAATTATATTTTCATAGTGCTGTCATCTGATGCAGTATTTTAAATCACGAATTCCGTTAAAATTGTGAAAGAGTGAGTGCGTGAAAGAGTGAGTGCGTGAGAGAGAGATAGATGGAGAGAGCGAGCTAGAAGGAGAAGTAAAACATTTGATCGTCATTAGCGGTCGAAAAGGTTTGGATTTCGGCTTTTTTCTTGGTTTGTGGGAGTTTGCTTAAATTCGCTTGATTTTCGGCATCAACAAATTTGATTGCATCGAATTTGCATATCAAAGTCGAATGCGTTTTTCAATTTAAATTTAAATTCCAATTCAAATTCAAATTAAAAATCTTAAATTAGAAATAAAATGAAAATTTCGAAAGAAAATTCACGCTTCTCCCATCATTCATACGCTCTTGCATCGAAGAAGATTTCCCATTTCCCATTTGCCATTTCCCCGGGCATCATTGTTCGAATTAATAATTCAACACCTTTTTCGAGAGAATTTTATGAGCCTTTTTCATGCCCTTATTATATGCCATTTAAATGTGAATTTAGATTTAAATCTCTCTAAATGCGAATGAGTTGAAGAACGTTGGCGCTGCTTGCTGGCAGGAAGCGCGCGTGTGGTTCGTTTGTACCGTCTTTTACGGCTTGTTGAGTTTTGTTAATTGCGTTGGTGTGGCGGCGGCGGCGATGGGCAAAAGGATATGTGCACCAACCCACCTACATATGTATGCTCAGTTTTTCCGAGATTTTCCTCATTTAATCTTAATTAAAAAGCGGTTTTCGTATTCATAATTGTGGTCGGACATACGAGTAAGCATGCACATTCGAATTTGGGAAATTTCCGAAGGGTTTTTTTTTTTTAAAGCCGGTTCGACTCTGAAAATGAAAATAATTGTGATTTTGGGAAGTGAAAATTAAATTGGTTTTCTCTTAAACTGGTTTTAAGAAATATACGCATACATATGTATGCATTTTTTGCAATGTCCTGCAGCAACATAGAACTTTATTTCCTGAGGATTTACATTTCGATTATGCGGGCTTGACTAGTTCAAATGAAAAAAAAAATTCTATTGATTGTAATCAACTGGACTGTGAAGGTATAAATGTGGTCTTGAAGTTGGTAAATGTTAAGTTTTTCTGTTTTAATGACAGGTCAAATTAAAAAAGGACAATTGAATAAGTTGGCTGTGGTATTAAGAAGGAGTTACAGTTGGAAAATAGTCGCAATTTCTAGTCAAAATACCTGCAGTTGAGATTAGATACCTACTGAAATGTTTTCTTTTGTGGCTTTCCCAACAGAAAGCTCCAAATTTATCAATTTTTCTCCTCCGTTCTCAAAAAAATATTTCCCAAAAATTTCCACTAGTTCAATGGATAGTATTCCTCGGATATACATATGCTCCCCAGATATAAGCATTGCCCTCATGAAAGCATCGAAACTGAGCCATTGCCATCCTTTAATTCACTGAATTCACTTCGATTCAAGCTTTCCTCGCCTACGAAGACAAGTTGGCTTGCATTTTTGGGTGGTGCTATATATTATTTATATGGCGTATATATTTAAAAAAAAAAAGGAGCAAAAACAGTATTTTCTGCTCGTGCCAGATGGGCTGAAATGTTCATTCTTCTTAACCCTTGTTTGTGTCTTTTTGAATCCGCTCTTGCCAATTGGACAGAAATTGAAATTCCTATATCTTACACTAAGTTAAATTAAAAATTGTAATAAAAAAAGCGATATGATTCTCAAACATTTCAAATTTTGAAGACATTCATTAATTGTTAGGCCTTGAGAAAGAGCATGATTTCTTCTGAAAATACCCATAAAAAGGTTTGTGACTTGTAGACACGTTTTAAGTGGAATTTTTCAAGAGCTCCTGTAATTTGTTGAAGCACTTGTCTCAAGCAAAATTTTCTCAAAACTTTCTTTTATGCAATGAAAGAAAAATTCTCAAATCTAAAGCAAAAAATTATTTGCCCTTTGCTCCAATCGAAACTCACTTAAGCGTCATACTTTCTGCCCTTTGGCTATTTTAGAACACCCACGGTGACGATTTTGTGCTTAAAATAATAAGAAAAATATATATATAAAAAAAAAATAAAAGCTGTAGGTATTAAAATAGCTCCGGAGGCATTTAAAAGACGACAAAAAGTCGAAAACTCCGACGACATAAAAGCCATTAGCGCCCACCGCGAGATGGAAGGCGATCCATTCCGCTCCGCTCCGCTCCACTCCACTTCGGGCAGTTTTGTTTTAACAAATTCGAGTACTGCTGACAAGGACAACATTTCCATTCTGTCGACAGTGGTAAAAATAATAAACGATAAAAAATAATGTCAAAGAAAAATATGTACCATAAACGTTTGCGATTTGGGAAATCTTCGAAAAACAACGAACAAAAAAAAAAAAATACGCAACATGCTGCGTTGACAAGGCGCAAGCGGAGCTTCGGAGTTAAGAAAATTGCCCGCCAAGAAAACATTTTCAAAATCATGTAGCGACATTTTTCTTACCAAACCGCAGTTTTCCGATTGCCTCAGAATACAAAAAAAAAAAAAAGGAAAAGGAAATGGAATTTACACGCACACCACCCACCGCACAGTGTTACCTAACTATTAAAAAATGAATCGTCTCGATGGGAGTGCTGCGAGTGGTGGTAGGAGTGTGGCGTGCCCTCTTGTTGCTCCAAGGGGTGACATTATATTTCATGTCACTTCGGTGAGTCTTTTAAGAATTTTTGGTCTGCGAAAGGAGATACGAAAAAAGAAACATTTGAAAACAGGATTTTTTTTTTTGAGTCTTGAGGGTCTTGAGGTGATTTTTCTTTTTATGTTAATTTTTTTCTTTCTTTTTATCCTGACTTACAGGTAAAGCATATTGCTGACAATTGTTTGCTTTGTTGATTGTCTTCCTTGTTTTTATTTTAATTTTTTTTTTTTTTTTTTTTGAATTTACGCCATTTTTCCTTTGCGATTCGAGATGCTCCTTTCGATGTTTTTCCTCTTGTCGCTTTTGTACTCTGCCTTTTCTACGTTTTCCTCTTCTTTGCCATCTCCGACGTATTTGTTCTTGAACTTGC
The DNA here is from genome assembly GCA_020466095.1 of Chlorops oryzae. Classification (NCBI taxonomy): domain Eukaryota; kingdom Metazoa; phylum Arthropoda; class Insecta; order Diptera; family Chloropidae; genus Chlorops; species Chlorops oryzae. The sequence continues at coordinate 104,886,833 of CM035807.1, forward strand.
TTTAAAAATACCCCAAGGGCACGCACAGGTAGAGCTCATTGTGTCGCAGTTATGAGTGGATCTAAGCCAATTGGCCCGACATGGATACGCATTCTTTTTTTTTTAGGGTGGGGACACGATGGAGACCGTCTTTTCTAGCATTGTGCCTTGCCGCCGCGCTTTTGTCATCAACTTGAATTGGTTTTTAATGTTTCCTGCGAGATATCTTAAGAGTAATTGTTTGGCGTGTTTTGTCGTTTCGCTTTGAATTTCCCTTCCGAATTTTCCTATTCCTTAGTTGACGATTTTTCCCCGCTAAAGAGTCGCAAATTCGTGCCTTCTTTCTCCATAGCGTTGTGATTTAATTAATTCGCCAAACGATGGAACAGATTTCTGTATTGCTCTTCATTTTATTAACTATTCTTGAAATACCTGCCGAACTGTATAGATTTCCCCAAATTGCATAATTAAAATTTTCCAATCATCTTTTGTTTATGCACTCGTCATAAACGACAAAAAACGAAAAAAAAAAAAAAATTGAAGAGAAAGAAAGAAAAACGTTTCAACAATAAGAAAACAACGAGAGACCGACCGAACAATAAAGCCAAAACATTTCTGTCATCGGAAACATCCTGGACTCTTTGAAGGAGCAACAACGTGAGCCAACTTGTTACTGTATTCTGTTCTGTTGCTCGATTTTCGCCATTATAGGTAAATATTGCAATCGGGTTTCATCTCGTTGTATTGTGCTCGCAAGAGTTTTTGCCGTAGTTTTGCTTAGCGCATGTTTGGTGCTATTCCAAAGGACCGACCAGTTTTGCTCTATAACGCAGTGTGTCCATCATGAGCTTTCACGTAATTTTCATTTATGATGACAAATTTTTCTTCGTTTTTTTTTTCTTTTTTTTTTTTTTGTTCGTTTTATATTTGGTCAACAAAGCGCAAACTGTCAGCAGCTCAAAGAGAAAGACTGAATGATTGAGTGTGAGAGAGAAAGAGGCAGAGAGTAGAGAGATGGAGGAGATCTGCAGTTGGGCTTGTTGTCGCGTTAAATTTCATCGTTCTGTTATTACTGACTGTAGCTTATGTTGGGCAACACCATTGCCGATGGTGATGTCGTTGATGACAACGATGACGGCGACGATGATCATGATGATAATTATGATGATTACGATATTCGCTGTCACCAGCAGAAGAAAATTCCTGCTGCCCGCTGTTTGTATTATGATATTTAGTGGTAGTATTGTAGGTATCAACTACGTTGGTTCTCATCATTTTCACCGGATATGATGGCAGACGTCATCAACAACATCAAACAAAACACGAATGGTTGCTTTTCACATCTGCATTTTCCATTGTCGCTACACATAGTTGTCATCGTCAACGTCGTTGTTGTCGCGAGTGCATCGTAATATTCGACAATAAACTCTTGCTTGGATGATGGCAATGAAATTGGCTCTTAAAAACTTGTACCTGTAATAATGAGAAAGCCAAGTGATTTCGAAATTCACCATTGCAGTGGAGAAGAGGAGATAAAAATTGGCTTTTTGAAAGGCATAGACTGAATTTTTTTTTTTTTTTTCGCTATAGCATGCCATCGGGAATGATTGGGAACAATGATTTAAAAAGCTTTGATTTATGAGCACAGATGCATAGATTAATAAAAAAAACCTCCTTCAATTGTGGAAACGAATTCTAATGGCGCCTTTTCGAACTGTTTTTAAAGCATCGTCCTTAGAACACTTTCACTTTAAGGCAAGGAGAGTATTTAAATCAATAATGGAAATACTCTCCATTTTCATACTTAATATAAATTGGGTGTCATTTTAGCAATGAAAATAACAAATGTAAGCCTTAAAGTATGCTACATTTTATTTTGGATAATGTTTTTGAGAACATAATGGAACAACCGAGTAGAACTACAAGAGTAATATGTAATTTTCTTATAGAAAATTACACAGGACTCGACTGTCTTTGAAACTGCATCACGTCTTTCCCCTACTTTCATATAAAGGTTGAAATTTATGAAGCCTCCTTTTCGCGACTTCCGAAAAAGTGGAGTTAATGACGCCTAAATACTGTCGAAACTCTCAATTCTCCGGGAATTTATTGGCCACACGGAATGGATTTACCTTGTATAACAATTACATACCCATGTGTCTAATCATGAAATTCGGGGGAAAATTTTTTTGAGAAACATCTTCTGTTACCCTTTTCTCCTATTCAGAGCATTGGGCCTCATTTGGGACAAACCACTGATCATATACCTAAATTCAAGGCTGTTTTTTATAAATCTTCAAATGTAAGACCTCAGGTTTACACAGGAGCCAAAAGTACTATATGATATGACTAAAGCTGGGATCTCACTATCTGCTTCTATATTCATCGGGGTAGATCGGCACAAATGTCAAAAATTTCGACAATCACTATTGAGGCTCATATTAACGTCGCTTACTGCGACTTAAGGGGACCTTCTGGTTTAGAGCACGAAAATTTAGGGTATTTTCATGATTTTTTTTTGGTATTAAGCCAAATAAAAAACGATTTTCTAAGTATGCAGGCTTATTATATTCTTTATTGACAAAAAATAAAAAAAGTTGTTGTAATTTTTTTTTTTTTTTGGTATTTTAAAAATGGCGTTGAAGTGGACCCTCTTTGAAAAAGTACCTCCGTGGTGTGAAAGATTTTGGCAGTTCTGGTAATCGAAAAAAAAAAACAAAAATATGTTATTAATCAGAATGAATGCGGCTATGGCAGGAACTAGAATAAAAAATTTTTTTTTAAATTGACAAAATGGCGCAATTTTTTATTTCAACCATCAAAAACTCCCCTTTTTTTGACCATTTTTTTGATGAAAAAATATGAAGTTCTTGAAATAAAAATTCGATTCTAGTTCGGGCCATAGCCATTGATGTTATGAATAATATATAAAAATTCCAGACAAATCGGTTCGATGGTTTTTTTGTTTTCATTCACACCAGGTCAAAAAAAGTAGTTTTGAGATAAACGCGTTCAAAGTTGCTTTGATCAAGCGCGCTGCCTGCTGTCTCCACCTTCTAAAAAGGCTGTAGCAAAACAAATATTGTCAATATCTTCACGAAACTTTGCCAGCATATTCTTAAAAGTCTATTCTTCCGAAATATATATAAAAAAAAAATCAATTTTCAAAAAATTCTAGACCAGAAGGTCCCCTTAAGATATTGGGAAGCAGTAAAATTGGGCCAGATATCGTTCAAGACGATCACACTTTGCAGTATAAGAGTCCAAAAATTGCATTCACACCATCGGATCTGCATTGCGCAGATAGTCGGATCCTGGCTTAAGGCAACAGAAAATATTTAATTTCAACGCCTAGATGTATGCTTTTGGATATTTTAAAACCAATTCATATAACTTTAAGCCTTTAGCCAAAGTAGCATAATTAAGGCTTTAAGAATATTCACAAAACTGAGCATGTTGACTGCGCGGGGGATCTATTTCCAAAAATCTAGTCCACTCAGTCAACATGCTGTGAAAGCTGAATGAAGAAATGAATAGATTTCTGACCACCTATGACTGATATCTTGGTAAAACTTAATATTTAAAATTGTTCTTATAAAATCGCTTTCTTTTAAAATATTAACTTAAATTCATATTTTAGGCTCTGATATTAAATATTTTCGGTTGTCTTATATGAATTTTTCATAATGAAAATAAAATAAAGCCCATTCTTTAAATTTATATTATCCTGATCCTTGATATATTCATAATTGCACTTGTATGAAGCATCGGAAACACTTCAGCCTTTTGCAATAACACCACCCACGCCATCGACAATGAAAACCTTCGCTTTTTCTCAAGCTCATGCTTTTCCTTCATTTATGAAAATGATTTTTTATTTTATTTTTATTTTCTTCATTCCTTTATATCTTACTGAAATGGAAAATTTTTGGAAAAATGGAATATGAAAAATTTATTACAAATTTAATTTACGTTGAAGCACCAATCTTGTTGAAAATTGCTTACGCACAACGGCTCGCAAGGATTAAAGAACTCATTTCAATTCATTTCGGGACGCCTAACTTCATTTGTGCGTGCACTCATCTAAGCATTCACTAGCAGTCGTCGGTCGATTTGTCTTTCTGTCTCTCAGACTGTTCCGTCTGTCCGTCCGTCTGGCTTATGCGTATGACTACTCTCATGAGTCCTGCCAGTTAAATTGAATTCAAATTCAATTTGAACTTTTCAATTTGCAGAATCATAAACGATAGAACGAACGAACGAACGAAGCGAGCTTGAAAGAAATCAGAAAAGTTGAAAAAGGCGAACGCACGTTGCACTTCTTGCCAATCCTTGAAATGTGGAAACAAAAAAAAAAAAAAAATTATAATAAGAAATAAGTGAGCACTCAAATGTGGAAAATTCGCTGTTCATAAACGCTTCTGGGAAATAAATATGTAATCTCCTTCCTTCCCCCTATTTCTCTGTCTCTCTCACACTCATTCATTTTTAATTTCTTTTTTCATTTTTTTCTTTTTTTCTCGAAAAGCAAAATTGATGCTTGAGATGAAAAAAGGACATTTAAATGGTTTTTCCCTTCGGGCGTTATTCGTTTTCGGAACTTTGTTTCAATTTCAATTTCAAACGCAATTTCATGCGCTTTCGAGCAATTTCACTTAAAGTTGCACACAACGGCAGTGTACAAAAGTGCCTTTTATTTCGAGTTTCGAGTTCTCGATTCAAATTGTGAGCCAAAGAGCAAAAAGGAAGGCAAAAAAAAAAAAATGAAGGAAATTGTCAAAATACATACAAAAACGTCGCCAGTCATTATTCGCCCGAAGGTAATTCAGTTTTGTGTGTAAATCGCTTTTATTTGCAAGAGGGCGGCGTCCCGGTTGTCAGTCCTTCGAGTGTCAATTGTGTCACCCTGTGCTCAAATGAAAGTGTTGTTTGATTATCCTGCGCCTTTAGTTGTTGCAAAAGTCAAATGTTTTTAAAACAGTTTAAATGGAAAATAGATTAACGAAAGCCCAAAAGGCATTGAAGTTGCAAGTTTCAATGAAAATTAAAGCTGCGGATGTTTTGTCGGGAAACAATGAATTTTAACTGGGCACCTTTCAAGGAAAGTATTCTCTCAAATTGAAGGGGCTTTTTACATTTTGATTTTATAGCTCTACAGCTATTTGTAACTGATGTAAGTGGGGCATAATTAAAAAAATAACACGAGGAATGGATCTACTTTCTTCAAATTTTCTACTTTTGACTGCTGTTTTTTGTGTGGTTTTTTAATTTAATTTAATATTTAATTTTAATTTTAATTTTAATTTATTATTAATTTTAATTTTAATTTTATATTTTAATTTTAATTTTAATTTTAATTTTAATTTTAATTTTAATTTTAATTTTAATTTAATTTTAATTTTAATTTAATTAATTTTAATTTTAATTTATTTTAATTTAATTTAATTTAATTTTAATTTTAATAATTTAATTTTAATTTATTAATTTTAATTTAATTAATTTTAATTTTAATTTTAATTTTAATTTTAATTTTAATTTTAATTTTAATTTAATTTTAATTTTAATTTTAATTTAATTTTAATTTATTTAATTTAATTTTACTTTCAATTTATCCTTATCTGTTGCAATATACATATTTATAATCAATAATAATTGAGTTCCTTTCAAGTAAAGACGACTGGGGAAGTCGCTGCCTGCTCAGCATATCAATTTTATCTTTATTGTGGCAATTGAAATTATCGAAACCATAAGTCAAGCCGTCCTCCTCTCATTACTAAACACAACCCAGCTAGACTGCCTCAAGCGATCCTCCCAAAAATCAGGAGGGCCTTACTTATTTAAATGTAAATTTATAATATATTTAGGTCATAAGGTCGACCTCTCGAACAATGCCATTCACAAAATTCTAAGTTCCTACCAGTGTGATCTCTCGCGAGTGCCTTATACCCGTAATTATCCAAAAATGGTTACCTCTCAGGAGAGCCTACCTGTCTCTGGCTTTGAAAAATAGCTTGGTTTTTAATTTACTCCAATTGAACTTGATGATCACAATCCACGCATAAAAGAAGTCCAAGTAGAGTGGCTTAACTTGCTATTACCGGAAATCTGTTTCATAAGAGCTCGTCTTTTTCAAATATCTTTGCTTAGGTTTGCTATGATCGATCTACAGTCCTGCTTTTTAATGCGAGATAAACTCAGTTCCAATAGAAAACCATCTTCCATTTGATAATTCTTAAACCCTAATTTATCATTGACTCCTATGTCGTTTCCATATTTTGGGTGTTTCTAGACAAACTTCAAAAAATTAATCCTATTCAAAAGTTCTTTACCCCGTTTAAAAATTTTTTTTATTTTCAAAACTCTTGCACTTAAGGGATCTCCACATGTGGCATTGATGGCAAATACCCGTAATAATCGATATAAAATGGTATTATTTTTTCTATAGAAATCCCAACCACGCAATGCAATTTCAATAAAACGTTTTTGGCTTTCTTTTTTTTTTTTTTGTAAATATTCATATGAAAATATTGGTGCAAATTGCAGCAATTGCAATTTAATTGAGTGAGTTGCATGTGCAGTGCAAGCAATGCTTATGACCCTTGAAATTGGTTATGATTATAACTTCAATTCACTGTGCATTCGATGTTGAGTGCAATTGCAGTCGCCCATTCGTCCTTTGCTCTCTCTCTCTCTCTCTCTCGCTCGCTCGCTCGCTCTCCCTCGTTATTTCGTGTGCATCCCGTGCATACCCATTCTTTTGATTGCTGTCCTTTGGGCAATCTGTGCAATCTGTCGTTATGAACTTCACGTGTCGTTTTTGCGGTATTTTAATTTTAACATAAATATTTTACTCATCGGGGAAACACAGAAGCACAGAAACAAGGACCAAGAGCCAAGAGACGAAAGCCCAGAGCCCGAAAGACCCCCAGGACTGCTCCGTACGCATGCAATGATGCAATTCAAAAAGGCAATTTGTGCGCCTTTATTTTTCTTTTATGAATCTATGAACAAATAACTCGACGAAGTGTTATTATTTTGGAGGTCCAAAAAGGCATACACGCACTCCACTCCACTCGACGCTCGACTCTCTGCCTTTGTCTCAGTCTCTTCCATTTTGTGGTGATTGCACTTTTGCTGCATCGTCATCGTCATCGACATCGGCAATGCCATAAGTGTCCCATCCTTTGTAGGTAGGTGCCTTGTTGCATTGCCGCATTTAATTAATTGTTCAATAAAATTAATAAACATTTACGAAGGCGGCAAAAGGAAACATGAATAAAAAGTCGACAAATGGCCGTTTTTGATTTTAAGTACACGGGAAAAATATCGTTCGAAAAATTTAACTTAAGGGCAAAAAACTCTGAACTCTAAACAAAATCTGTATGATTCGCACCAGACATGGCAGGATCGCCAACATAAATGAAGTAAAATACAGCCGGATCTGGATAGAGTGAACAAATTTTTCGCAAAGCCTGTTCATATTATCGAGGCTGCGCACACTATCGAGGTTAATTTTTTTTTATTATTGTTCAATTTGCTTTATTTGGCTCAAATATGTTGCATGTAAGTTCAAAATTTTTTTTTTTTTTGTTATAAATTTCAGCTTTTTGAGAAAAATTCATTTTGTTCAAATTGTTTCTTACGTTATCCTAATAGTTTTTGCATGGTCTTCTCGTGAAATGGAAGAGCGCCATCGTAATTTTTTGTATAAGGTTCAGTAAATGTGTTCACACCAACAAGGTGTTCACTCTATTCATGATTTACACTATCGAGACTGGATTGTATATTTGACTGATGTCTCAAAAAGATTTCAGTAATTTATTTTCACTTTAAATACCATTTTCGTGGGTTTACAGCGTGGGTCTAGAAATAAAGGCTCTAGAAACTTGAAAAAATTGTTTTTTTATTTTATTATAATTTTCAACGCGTATAATTTTTTTCAGTGTACGAGGAAAGAGCGATCATAAAAGGGGCTTATTGCTTTGTTTCGCTGCATAAAATCGTGGACTATGTAAAAAATTTAAATAATATTTTTCATGCAATATTGGCTTTTAGCAATATAAGCTCGAATGGTATATTTTGGCGTTTTCGCATTAAGGACTAAATGCTCAAACAAAACTGTGCCCAAATGCAATTTAGAGCTCATCTTCCGAATCCCTCCGAATGCATTTTGAATTTAAATACATGTGCATGTGTGTGTGTGTGTGTGTTGTTTGTATGAAGAGTGCAACACATGCATATGTTTCATTTGGTATGACATTAGTAGCTGGTTCGTTGGTTCGTTGGTTGGTGAAGGTGATGAGAGCTGGAGGTGAAGCTGTCGCCCATGCTTCGGCATTACGAAAACATTTTGTAAATGGCTTCATAAAAATCATTTTAAAAAAGTAATTGCTTTCATATTTGCATACTCTTAGGCACTGGGTGCAGCAGGAATAGTGGACTTTGCAATTTAATTGAAATAACAGAAAATGGAATTGGTACATGCCACACCACGCCACGCCACGTCGAACCACGCCAATGTAGCCACTTCATCCATTTGAATTTTTTAAACTTCAAACGATTCGGCCTCGGCTGCTCACGTCATCCATTCGCTGCTGAAAAATGCCCTCAAAATGTCGAACATTATTTGCAAAATATTTTGATAACTTGGGAAAAAGCCATTTCAGTATGCAAACTGAAATTTTTTTCTCTTTATTTTTTGCATACGTTGTCACAATCATTTCAAGTGTCTGATATGCACTTGACACAAGTGTTTCCCTCTTTCCGGGGTTTTGTGTTTTCTGTTTTGTCCTCGCATCACATTATTTTGGCACAAAAATTGAAGTTTTTTCCCTCTCTGTATTTAAGGAGCACATTTAAATTTGCCCACTTCTGACAGTGAGCTGCACCCTTCGAACGTAGAATGTGTACATTCATAAAGGACCTCTGGACGGTCGCATGTTGGTTTTTAATTCTGTTTTTACTTTTTACATTTGCCTTTTCATAATTTTTTTTCCTTCTGATTCGTATTTTGCGGAGTGTGTGCGAAATGCTGATTGAAAATGCGCTTAAACAAATAAAAATTTACATTTCGCTGCCATAAACACTTTTAAATTTGAATTTCATATATTACCTACGGTGAAAAGGAAAAAAGAGGTGAAAGTGTGAGCCATGAAGAGAGGGGGAATATTTGAAGGGCTGAAATCGTTAGCTTTGATATGAAAATTGAAATTGATGTTTAAATAAATGTTCCAAATGAGAAAGAGACAGAGGGGTATAGAGAGAGGGAGAGAGAGAAAAAGAGAGAAAAGAAAAAGAGAGAGAAAAAGAGAGAGAAGAAAAGAGAAAAAGAGAGAAAAAGAGAGAAAAAGAGAGAAAAAGAAGAAGAAAAAAGGAGAGAGAGAAAAGAGAGAGGAGAAGAGAGAAAAAGAGAGGAGAGAGAAGAGAGAAAAAGAGAAGAGAGAAAGAGAAGAGAGAGAAAAAGAGAGAAAGGAGAGAGAGAGAAAAGAGAGAGGAGAGAGAGAAAAAGAGAGAAGAGAGAGAAAAGAGAGAGAAAAAGAGAGAAGAGAGAGAAAGAGAGAAGAGAGAAAAGAGAGAGGAGAGAGAGAAAAGAGAGAGAGAGAGAAAAAGAGAGAGAAAAGAGAGAGAGAAAGAAGAGAGAAAAAGAGAGAGAAAAGAGAGAGAAAAAAAGAGAGAGAAAAGAGAGAGAAAAAGAGAGAAGAAAAAGAGAGAGAAAGAAGAAAAAGAGAGAGAAAGAAGAGAGAGAAAAAGAGAGAGAAAAAGAGAGAGAAAAAAAGAGAAAAGAGAGAGAAAAAGAGAGAGAAAGAGAGAAAAAAAAGAGAGAGAAAAAGAGAGAGAGAAAAAAGAGAGAGAAAAGAAGAGAGAAAAAGAGAGAGAAAAAGAAGAGAAAAGAGAGAGAAAAAGAGAGAGAAAAGAGAGAGAAAAAGAGAGAGAAAAGAGAGAGAAAAGAGAGAGAAAAGAGAGAGAAAAGAGAGAGAAGAAAAAGAGAGAGAAAAAAGAGAGAAAAAGAGATAAAGAGAGTGAAAAAGAGAAAAAGAGAGAAAGATAGAGAAAGAACAAAAGAAAGTGAAAGAAGGAGTAAGAGAAGGGGAAGGAGAAAGATAGTGCGAGATAGAGATAGAAAAAGATCGAGAAAGGGAGAGAGAGTAAACCACAAAAATTATTTTAACATCACAACCGATCCTTAAAGAACATTTCTCCATCAATAAACTGTTAAACCCATACAAAATATATCGCAAAACTTATTTTCCTCAATTCACAATATTAGCATAATCGACAGAGCATAAGGTAAACCGCAACCGTAATCAGCATAGGGGTAAAAAATGTATCTTATGCTTGTGCCTCATACTTAAAATAATCGCACAAAAAAGCTAAGCACAAAATTGGCTTTGTCAACGGCTGCTATTCAAATTGAAATAAAAGTTTAGGCTTAATCCCTCTTCTCAGCCTTTCTTATTTTTTTTTGTCTTTTCTTCTCAGTAGCTTACTTACTACCGTTCTCATTCGGTGGCCTTTCAAAGTAATGCGGAAAAAACAAAAGGTCTAAAAAGAGAATTTATTGCTTAATGTTAGGGCAACTATTCGTGGGCATTTGATACTTCCTCCCCCAATATGAGAGTCGTTGAAGCTCGTTGAAGTGGCTTTGTTTGACTTGTTTTCGGCTCATGGTATCCCGGTTTTGGGATTACATTTTTCCGGGTGGATTTCGGCAATTTGATTTTCTAATGTTTTTCTTGCAATTTTCTCACACAGTTTCCTTGAGTTTTTTTTTTCTTTTCTTCCTTCTACTTCTTTTTGCTCGGCTTTGCCCATTGTGACATGCGCTGGCAATTGAAATCGCATTTCGGGATTTCGTAGTGTCGACTCGACTCTCGACTTGTTGAATATCCTTTTTAGCACTTCAACTGTCAACAGTTGGCATGCGATGTAAGGCAGAAGGAGGGAGGTCCTTTTCGTTTTTCGTCGATTTCAGTTTAGTTTTTTCTTCTTCTTTGGCTTGTGCTTTCAAAAAGTTCGTCTCATTCGAAAGAGAAACGGGGCGCGACAAAAGAAAGAGCGCATTTCGGGACCCCTTTTTAAATGAAAATAAACGTGGCCGTTTTATGTTTTATATTCTTGCATTTTGGGGTCGGAATGTGTTGACAGTATTTGCGGTTTCTGTACTCTTTGGCAGTGTTTTTAGTTGTGTTTTGTTCTGTTGTTTTCATTTTTATTGTCTTTTTTCGTTTGGGTTTTTTGTTGTGTGTTGTTTTTGTTAAATTTTGCGAAAAAGACTTTCATGGGCGAACACACTCGTTCAAGTGTACTAAGCCGCTTAGTGTGGGTGCCATAAGCGGTGTTAAGTGGTCCTGACACTTGCTTTGTGGGAATGTTGTAACACAGAAAAGTTCTTCAAAGACTAAAGCCGGTAAATAACTGATTCGGATCACGGGAGTTTTTTTTATTTAATTATATATATATAACTCCAAGTTTGGTCGCGAAAGTTTGTGTTATCTTACTTCCCATCTGGTATCACAACTTCCAAATTCTAGGCCTGAGTGTGCCAGATTTTAACGCACGAAAGCTCGAAACTGAAAAAATAATTCATAATGAAGAAATGTTCAAAATTTCTCTCCATTAAATTTGAAAAAACTTTCATATGAACCACACCAATGTCTAAGCGCAAAAACCCTTTTGGATAAATCACAAGAAGACCCCATTTTCTACCATAACATTCGATTTCAATTTTGACTCTCAATTAAGCGCCTTCATGGAGAAACCGATTACTTCGGTCATTGGATTTTCGTCATCACCACCAAGTCATCATCATCATCATCATCATCATCATTCGTATCATTCGAATATAATCCTGAAAATTGAAATCTCCGGAATTAATCATTTCCGAATGCAATTAATCGCACTCAAATGGCTGCCAATTTGCTTGTATCCTTGATATACATCTCATCTTCCAGTCATATACTCGAGCAGCACAGTGTTAATTTGCAATTCCGATTTCAATTTCCCAGATTTTTAATATGCCCAGAGGATCAAATTCACTTCGTTGGTAACTTCTAAAATATTGTACAAGCTCTTTGCTCTTCCACTGTCTCTGTTCTCCTTTTGCGTTTTGCCTCAACCGCAATCAATCCTTGTACCGTCCAAGCGAAGCACTCCCTCATTCATTAATGCATTCAAACTGAAAAGCCAATTGGTGCCATTCAGTGGTTTCCTCTTTCCGGTAATCATCAATTGGCAAACATTTATCTGCCGCCTATCCTTTCTGTCTGTCTCTGTGTATCTATCTGCCCGTCTATTTCTCTGTTCAACTGTCTGTCCATTTGTCTATTTGAACATTTCGACCAACCTTCCTTCTCACTCACGCCTGTCAGTTTTATAATGTTTAACCATTCAGCCGGAAGCTAAACCGGATGACACACATACGACTGGTCAGCCAGTCACTTCGGTTCAGTTCAGTTCAGTTCAGTTTGGCTCCATCTTCGGCTGGCTGTTAAACGGAAGCGCAATAAAACACCCGCCTGGACACTTTCGTGACACATGCAAATTTGATGCTACTCCGCAAAACTCCCATCTCTCCGTCCATCGAATTCTCTCCTTATTCATTCGCGCGCCCTCAATTTATTTCCCGTAATTCGGCAATTGCGCTCGCATTTCGTTGCCTGACATTCGGATTTGATCAATTAATTTGGATAACACCGGTCATTTATCACATGGAGCGTTAGCACGTGATGGCAATCGCAGCAAAGGGTTATGCCGCAGCCTCAGCCTTCAGTCAGCCGTAGCCATACGCTTTTCATTGATATGATTTGTTTGGATTCCAGCGACTTAATCCTTTTATTTTTTTGAGCGTTTTCGTTGCCTTCGATTTTTTCTTCCAATTGGATTTCTCCTCGCATGGCGCTGCAATTTGGTCTGGATTTTATTATATGTTTTTTTTTTTTCACCGAATTTTTAATCGATTTTTTCGGCAGCAGGTTTTTTGTTAATTTGTTGAAGCGTAATCTCTTCGGTAAGCCTCATTAACTCGCATGTGAATAGACTGGAGAATTGAGCGAAAAAATTCGGTTGAGTGCCTTTGATAATGTGAGCATTTGAAAGTTTCTTCATTAGTTTTGGAAATACATACATACCTTGATAGCTATAAATAGTTTTAAAATTTTTAGTGTTCTTAGTTTCAATATGACGTACTCCATGGCGCAGTTGGTTGAGATGCCAACTTACGATGCGGAAGGCTCTGGGTTCAACTCTCAGTTCAGTCGTTGATTATATATGTGTCGTTTTTTCTGCTTCTGTTCTTATTTTTTCCCCACCATTTTTCGTGGTATCACAAAGTGCCCTTGTGAGGCCTAAATGTGTCATCCTTCATGGTGGAAGCCACAATAACATAATCTAGTTTCAATATGAAAACTCATCTTAGTTAAGAAGATTGTCTTATTGCTGTTAAATCATTTGAACTATTTTCAGCCGATCGTTTTAAGGACCCATAGTCGAATGCTGGGGAGGGCAATGAGTAGGACAGGATAAGCCATCTATTTATTTTTAAACTGTTTTTTGATCTCAAGAATATTGACGAAAGCCATTCATAAGACTGTGAGAGAGGAGAATAAGACTCAGGCACGGAATGGAAATGATGTGAGCATTACTTGGCGATAGTTAGCACTATTCCAACTCATCTCTAATTAATTGATATACACAGAGAAAAAAAAACAACCAGAAAACTAGTTAAATCAAAAGGGAAAACATGCAAAACGGCTTCAACAAGGAATATATTTAATTTAACAATTTTTCTTGTTGGAAAAAATAAAATTTTTCCTTTTGAATCAACTATGTTTCAGGTTGAATTGACATGATAATTTTTCAAAAATGGATTTAATTTAAATTGTTGAACTAACCACGGACATAATTGAAATGACAAGATAATTTTTAAAATAAAAAAAAATTCTAAAATACCCATAAAAGAAGACATGTCAAAACAAATTCATTCAACGTTCAAAGCAAATGGCCACAGAGCCCTCTGCTGAAAAATAGCCATCAGATGGACTTCATCCAATTTGGTCAGTCCGTTGTCGTGACTGCTTTCGCAATGCTTAAAAAGTTCTAAGATGAATGAATATCTTATATGTCCTATTTTATAAACCAAATGAGAATTATACCGAACGAAAAGAAATGTAATTAAACATATTTTTCGTAAAATCAATCAAAAATGTTGTTGACTCAACAATTTTTCTGTTGAAATTTTTCTAAATAATGAAATTTAATTCTTTTATCGACAAATAAATTATGACGAAGAAATGAATTAAACAATTTCCTTTTAAAAAAATCAAAAATGTTGTTATCAACAATTTCGTTAATTTTTGTTCTTCGAATAATCAAAATGAGGGTGAATACAATCCCTTTAAAATAAAATCATGGTTACGTTCTGTACATCAGTGTAGTCCAATAATTGATTATGGGTCCGCTGAAATCTTCTTTGGAAAAGGATTTGAAATTTGTAGACTCAATTGTTCTCAGAAATGTTAGTTGGAAAATGGTTTTTTTTTCCTCAATTCCGCCGGAAGCTTCTCAAACGAAAGTACCGGTTACGTCTATTTTTTTTCTATTAATTTTGAGAATTAAATATTTCCGAGCGATGCTCTTTCATTTCGATTTACATAAATATCTTCTCCACATCAGGGGGCTTTTAACTTCCCTTTGAAATAAATACAGGCGAAACTTTCTATAAAGAATTTCAAGGGTCCGGAAAGAAAATTTCGTTACAGAAAGAATTCGTTATAAGGAGAAAAAAGGCACGCAAAATGTAGCGAAGCAGCCTTCAGAAAATTCGCTATAGAAAGAAATTCGTTATAAAGAGTTTCATCTGTATAGAAAATTCCCAAAAAGAATCTCAGTAATACCCCTGCTTTCCATTTACGTACAATAGCTAATAAGCTGCCTCTACAGCATCACAAGTTCAATGGTCAACTGGTGTCCGCTCGAACATATACTCATACGAAGTGTCAATAGGAGAATACAATGGCACGGGTACAGTTGGTCACTAGTACCGGTGACGGAGGAACTAGTGAAAGATTGAATCAGTCACTAGTGAAAATTACTGCAGGGATATTCTCAGTTTTATAGATGTAGGATCTAAATTTCAAGCAGTAATATAGAAGGATAAGAATTTTTAATTTCCTAGAACATATTTCATACAAATTTTTACTCCTCTTGCACAGGAAAATTATCCATCTATCACGATAAAATTATTTCGAAAGGATCAAATCATCCACTTTTCAAGTGTTAAGATTTGCTGTTGTCGATTTTTTTTTCTTCTTTAAACTAACTCCGATTAGGAATTGATACATTGTATTTTTTTTATATATTTTTTTTTTATTGCAAAGCGTTCTTCTCCCCCATTGGATTTTTCACACTTATCACTATCGAGTGAAAAGGCTCACGTTTATCCACTTTTGATTTTACGCTTTGTTTGTATTTATTTAAATTTGCCAGGCCAAAGCGATGGCAAAAGTAATCTGCCTCGTAGCTTATCGCTTTCGGAGCGTATTTACACAGGCGATTGCCAAAAACCAATAAGCGGAAAATTAAACCAGCAACAGGAAGCATAAAGCACAGTCGAGACATGTAAATACAATACAGGGATGCGTTGCAAGGACCTTTTTCGGAATAAATGGAAAACAAATAATAAAAGCATTCAACAGCAACAAAACAAAAAGAAGAAGAAAAAAAAAATCCGCACAAAATCGATGAACGAAAAATTTACTGCACTCAAGAAAAATTATTTTGAAACACATGCAAATTTGATTTCCTCCCCTTGCCCGCCTGCAAATATTATTCCCCATAGCTTTCAATTCTAAAATATGATTGATCAAACTAAACGGGCCTAAATTTTTTTGGGTTTTTTTTTTTTTTTTGGAAACCATAAAAAACTTAAAAAGAATTGCGAATCAAACGAAAGTCAAGCGAACGATTTGGTTTTGATTAACTGCTCGCGATTTGACAGGATCGCGCATAAGGAGCGAAATAATTGCCTTAACGTTTCCATTTTCGCGTTAGTCTAAGGCGCCCATAAAAAAACGAAGTCACGATTGAGTGTTTCACAGCGAATTATGATGAGGTTTTCTTCTAAGTGATGCCACCCCATATTCCAAGCAGGCATTTTGTGTGTCACTTCGCTTTCAATGGACTTCATTCAGCTCTCGTTTCGGTCTTGTGCATTCCCGAATTTCTTCCTTCTTCGAATTACGTATGCAAATTGTTGTCAGTTTCGCAACACGAAAAAAAAAACCGCGACGTTAAGCGTGAAATTTGTTTTTTTCCTTCTCTTCTTCCTCCCACTTCTCCCTCCCACTTCTTCGCATTGGTCCTCGAGTATTAAGTAAAAAGAAAAATTATTGTGCCCCGACCTCACTGAGAGGGGAACATTCAAAATTTTGTTTTTGTGTAATTTTTGATGGGATTGACACATGCATTAAGTGCTGTAAGCGTCTCGCAAATCGAATTTCGTTGACTGGGAAAACAAGTGGAAAACGTAAAAATTATTGCTCTCACGAAAATGAGAATTTTCCGAATGAAGTAGAAGAAGAAGACGGGACAAGTGCTGTGTGGAAATTATGTAAAATAAACATGCAAATAAGATTTGCAGTTAATAAAATTTTCCGATTTCTCCTCTGTTCCTGCATCGTTTATTAAATTGCATGAGATAAGCATTTATGTGTCTGGAGCGTGATTCTTCCGTGGGGAGAAATCAAATATACCTATATTTTTTTTTTGTGAAATAAAAAATCAAAAGAGACAATAGAAGGAAGAAATATTCGAAGAAAAAACAAAAAGTACATATTTTGCAATTATTCTTTTGAATCCGAGGGGAAGCTTTTTTTTAGCCCTCGTATTTATTTCCCTTTCTCTTTCCGTCTCTACTTACATACTCTTATTTCGATTTCTCGGTGTCTACTTTTTTTTGTTTCTCTTTATCGCTTTTTATCTTCTCTTTTCTCTCTCCTTTCTCTCTCCTTTCTCTCTCCTTTTCTCTCTCCTTTTCTCTCCTCTCTTTTTCTCTCTTTTCTCTCTCTTTTATCTCTTTCTCTCTCTCTCTTCTCTCCCTTTGCTCTCCCTTTTATATCTTTCTCTTTCTTCCTCTTGCTCTCTCTATAATTCTCTGTCTCTCTCTATCTTTCATTCTATTTTCCTCTCTTTCCGTGTATTTGCTCCCGATTTTTCACTCTCCCCTTCTCTCTCTTTCTTTCTCTTCTCTTTTCTCTTCTCTCTTTCTCTCTTTCTCTCTCTTTCTCTCTTCTCTCTCTTTCTCTCTTTCTCTCTTTCCTTTTCTCTTTCTCTCTCTTTCTCTCTTTTCTCTCTCTTCTCTCTTCTCTTCTTTCTCTCTTTCTCTCTTTCTCTCTTTCTCTCTTTCTCTCTTTCTCTCTTCTCTCTTTCTCTCTTTCTCTCTCTTTCTCTCTTTCTCTCTTTCTCTCTTTCTCTCTTCTCTCTTTCTCTCTTTCTCTCTTCTCTTTCTTCTCTTCTTCTCTCTTTCTCTCTTCTCTCTTCTCTCTCTTTCTCTCTTTCTCTCTTTCTCTTTCTCTTTCTCTCTTTCTCTCTTCTCTTTTCTCTTCTTCTCTCTTTCTCTCTCTTCTCTCTTTCTCTCTCTTTCTCTCTTCTCTTTCTCTTCTTCTCTCTTTCTCTCTTCTCTTTCTCTTTCTCTTTCTCTTTCTTTCTCTCTTTCTTTCTCTTTCTCTCTTTCCTTCTCTTTCTCTCTTCTCTTTCTTTCTCTTTCCTTTCTTTCTTTTCTTATCTTCTCTCTTTCTCTCTTTCCTCTCTTTTTCTATTCTCTCTTTCTCTCTACCTCTCTTTCTCTCTAACTCTCTTTCTCTCTAACTCTCTTTCTCTCTAACTCTCTTTCTCTCTACACTCTCTTTCTCTCTACATCTCTTTCTCTCTACCTCTCTATTCTCTATCTCTCTACCTCTCTTTCTCGCTCTCTTCACTCTCCCCTTTCTCATCTTCCCACTCCCTTTCCCCAACCGAGTCTCACCCACTTTCGCCTCTTTTCCACTCACATCCTTTCTTCATCCCACTCTTAATTCCTTTTCCAGTCAGTTAGGAGAGATAACTAAGCTTCTTAAAGCATCCTCGACTTTTAAATCTCTCCATTTCAGGAATTTACGTTAAGACTCCTCAGAATAAAATACCCAATCCACCGAACCATCTTTGGACATTCACTTAAAGCCTTAAGCCCGTATATCAATAGTCCAATCGATTGACGGACAAAGCCAATAAAAACCGACTAAGCCAAGTCAATCCGCCAATCTACACTTACGAAATCTCTGCACCACCCAGTCGACTGAAGTCTGTAAAAGATAACCAAAAAAAAAAAAAAAAATCCAACCGTCTGAGAAAAAATACGATTTGGGAGGAAAAAAATCATTTTTTCACTTTAATAAAAAGAGCAAACAACAACAAAAAAAAAAAAAAAAGAAAGTAAAGTGAAAATGTACTAAAAATTCCCAAGACGCATATAAAAGTAATGCACCCCAATAATTTAGCGCAAAACTGCTCTTACAGTGCATACGAAAATCACAGGACGAGCCAATTCCAAGAGGTAAATGGAGCTAAGGATTCGCCTGTTTTATTTATCCTTTTTTATTATATGCGTGAATATTCACAAACGAAATTCATACGCCGTAAATAAGTAGCGTGAAATGAATATTTTTCTAGCATTTTGAGTGCTACGAAGAAAAAAAGTGGGAGGAGGATTAGAAGAGGAAAATGTAAACAAAAGAAAAATTGTGTTGAGCTGATGAAATTATTGGCTTGAAATGCGTTCAGATTTGTCGGATCATTTGCTTTGAGGATTTCCAGGTTTGATATCTTTTAGGAAGGCATTAAAAAAAGCAGGACTTTTTTAAGTTTCTATTTTTTGCTTTGACCTAAAATCCGTTCAGAGGAAAGGGCGGCGATGGTTTAGCTTTTTGTTGAAGGCAGTGCCTCCCATCGTAATAATCTTTTATAAAGAAGGGAGTATAGCCGCTTGTTGTTGCCTTGTTTTTGTTTTAATACACAGCTTCTGCGTAAATGAGCAAATTCACTCAGTTGGCTATGCCATCGAACGGAGCAACAACTCACGGTCTGTTTTTGCGTACACGTTGAAAATGAACAAATATACAAAAAATAACTATTTCTCTGAAAATATATTTTTCAAACTCAATGCTCGAACCAACTAACAAAAGACAAAAGATTTATGAAAAGACATAATGATAGATCATCAAATATTTTTTTCAGTGTATATGACTCACTCAAGCGCACATACATGTTAGAAATATGAAAAATTTTTAAGGTGCGATTAGATGAAGGAAATTATATTTTTTTTGAAATTTATGTATTCTCTTAGGAGGTCTACTGCAATCGAATCCTTATACGGAGGTTTTCGACTAAAAATTCTTTTCACTGGTAATTGTCACACAATTTCATTTCTCAAACACTCGCAAAAGGAAAGAGGATTCAAGAAAACAATCGCAGAAATCTATTACCATATGATGAAATTGTCCTCTAACGACAAACTCCACGCAATATTCTTTATTATTTCCCATTATAAGGGCTGCCGTCAAGAAAACATTATCCTGTAACAAAACCTGAGACCCGAGAACATAATAGTATTACACGCTAAGGTACACATCGTTAGTACAATCCGAAGGAGCGGAGGACTTAACGTATTCATATTTTGACATTAGTGTTGACAACCATTTTTATGGTATGTCCTTTTCCTTTGCCTTTTGATTTCCCTTTTCCGTTGCCCGCCCACCGTCTTATTCCTATTCAAGTGAAATTGTTTATGAATATTATGAGCGAGTGCGTACGCAGGAAACGGATATTTTAATTGTAATAAAAGCGAAAACCAAGAATGAACCTGAAGACAAACGAATGTGGCGGTCTCAAGTGCTTGCAATTGTGAGTGGGATGTGCCCTTCATGGTACTGTGGCTGCTCCAAACGCCATTTGTTCTCATCTGTAATAATCATAGCATAAATTATGCAGAAATCATTTCCATTGTTGAGTGTTGAGTGAGTGACTGAATGGCTGACTGAATGACAAAGTGAATGAGTTTTGCGCTCTTCTGTGAATTTCTTATTTCAACTACTTGACTGACTAGCATGCTTGCTCGCTTTTGAAACTCTTGAGAGACTTTTAAGTAGGTATCTCATTACATTTTATTATATATTTGGGCGTTGCTCTTTTGTCGTCAGCGAAATCGTTACACTTGAATTTTTAATAAATTCTCCGCATCATGTCTTTTTGTTTTTTAAAGAAATTATATTCCAAAAAGAAGGAACCAATTTTTTATTTTTCCATTTACAAAATACCTACATATAGGACGCAGGTGCAAGACTTTGAATGGAGGTACACATGGCACATGGAAAAATGTGTTCATGTGTCTCTTTATGTCTTTGAAGTAAGCTCGATTGAAAGCTCCACTGTATGGGACTATCATATGAGGTAATTTAAAAATTTTCAATTTGGCCTCTGTTATGTTCTTTACCCGTGATAGAAAAATAAGTGAGATAATTTTTCTTATATATATATTCCTCACAAAATGTGTTTGTAGGCTTTCTTAAAAAAGAAGATACTGCGCTTGAGTGGATCTTTAAGTGGATACTGCGCTACACTGAGCGAACTTAACCATGATTTTTTGAAAAGGGCACATTGTTATTCACAATCCTTTTGATTTTCGAGCAGAACAAAAATTTCAAAGGAAAAATGGTTGAGTCAAGAACATTTTTGGTTGATTTAAAGGAAATATGTTTAATTAAATTTCTTTTCGTTCGGTATAATTCTCATTTGTTTTATGAAATATGACATATAAGATATGCATTCATCCTAGAACTTTTTAAGCATTGCGAAAGCAGTCACGACAACGGAGTGCATATATTACTATATATGTCACTCTCCTAGGTTTTGGGCGGGACATTTCGCGCCAGTTAGATAGAGATGTTACTCGGCAGGCAAAAAAAGAGCGATAGAGAAATACTTTTGGTGAATACCTAAGCGAAAATTGTCATTTTGGTGGGTACCCAAGACCGTGGTGGGTACCCAAGCGTGGTGGGTACCCAAGTACCGTATTGAAAAGAGCCAAAATTATGAAACGGCTCCTGAGTGACATATATAGTTAGATATATATGCGGAGTGACAAGGAATCGGATGAAGTCCATCTAGATGGCTATCTTTGGGGTTATGTTCAACAGAGGGCTTTGTAGACCATTTGCTTTGAACGTTTAATAAAAATGTTTTGACATTTCCTTGCTTTTATAGAGGTATTTTAGAAATATATTTTTTTTATTTAAAAAAATTATCTTGTCATTTCAATTATGTCGTGGTAGTTCAACAATTTAACATTCATGCATTTTTTGAAAATTACATTTCAATTCAACCTTGAAATATGGAAAATCTTTATTTTTTTCAACAAGAAAAATTGTTAAAATTATAAAGAAATTCCTTATTTATATTGCCGTTTTGTATGGTTATTCCATTTGTTGAAAATACATGTTTTCTTAGAACATGCTAGGAACTTGTGGTCTAATGTCGACAGTCGAAAGGCACGTGCTGCGTTTTCAATTGATTAGTAAACTCGCCATTAGGCAGAGATAGGAAATCTCAACTTTATCGAGAAATATACATAATAAGCTACTTCAACTAAAAACTATTAAGCATGGATACGGAAATTAACTCTTTCGAGAAATTACCGAAATTTACAACAAAATAAACAAAAAGTTGGCACTAATGATCACTTTTTCATTTTAGAAAATTATTGACAACTAGTAAAACACGGACGATCGGCATTCGAGAGTTTTTATATTAGCATTTTAAAAGTTATAATGAAGCTTTAATAAATATATGTAGATATACTTTTGCTGTAATTGCACGAATGTTTTCATG